>JAGFPH010003032.1:112370-148319 GCA_018207615.1 Philaenus spumarius
ATGTAATTAATTAACCCCAATTGGATCGGTCGATTGGCCGTTCCAATCTGTTGACATTTTTTCACCACTTATGGTAGCAAAATGAATAATATGGCGCTTTTTCCAACGATCAAGCCATCCCTGACTAGCAGAAATTGCTGGTGCATTCTCAATTTTACCATGAATTACCAATAAATCAAAACTGGGCCACTCCGATGTTCTTGAGCGAACCAAATCCAAAGAGCTTTGTCGATGATGAAACAAACTGAATGTTTTTTTATTAGTGCACTGAAATGCAAGAATTTTTTCAAGCTCAATCTTTGAATACATTTCTTCAATTGATCGTCTATTTCGACGCTAATCATTGATGTTACTTTTTCCAACGTTAAACTCTGTGCATAGTTTTTTTTACCAATTCCCCTCTGTCAAGTCTTATAAGCACCTTTAACCGTGTCTAAAACGAGACCATCACACGTTTCCTTTTACCTAACTCACTCATTTTTATTTAACAGATCATAACCAGCCCAAGGCCAGAACAAAACTGAAAGAAAAAGGTAACACTAACTTCCTTCTCCCAATTTCTCTCCCCTTCCCTCGCCTCCTTTCTCCACTCCCGTTTTCAAGCAACAGATGAAGAAAAAGAAACACAGGATGACTCTTGTCAATTGATTCTTAGAAAAAATACAGTAGCATCGGAAGAAAGAGGGGAATCAAACTCGTGCTTCTACTCCCTTGTTCTGGCCGCCACAAACACTAACATATTGCACACCTAACATCGCGTCACCCCGCTTTATTTTCCAGGAAATGTCCACTGTCCATCAAACAATCAATGTTTGAGATTAATCTATAATAGATTCAGTGATTCAGGAACCTTTCCACAATGAAATTAAATATTTATTAAATAATTTGCAGTTTAGGGAATAATGTAGGCCTACTTAAGTCAGTGGTGATCAGAGTAACCAATCACCCCCCAAAAGTAATCCAAAAAAATACTAATTGTTCCAAAATAATCTTATTTTTTATAAATATTATAACGTTCAACAAAAAAAAAACCCTCCCCCCTCGGGTTTTGCCTCCCGGACACCCCCTGGTGGTGTCTACTTCCAGATTCATCAACCCCCTCCCCAATTCAAATCCTATTTACGCCACTGATTTAAGTAATAAGTATTCTAGCATTGATGATCTCAAGATGAAGTTTGAGGTAACAATCAAGTTGAAAGGAAAGACATACAAGTTCTTTCAAAAATTCTTTTTACCACTAAGCCAATAAAATACTATCAAAACTTATCGCTAATCGTTTATGAAAAAAAAACTTAATTCCAACATTATAACCCTTATAAAAATCTTATAGTTATCTAGTTTGTAAAATCTAACACAAAAGTTTTGGTTATGTTTCAGGTAAACAGTCTGACTTCATTTTCACAGATGGTAAATATCCTATAATTATTGCATCTCTAATCATAATAATTTCAATCACCTGTTTGTATTAAACATGTAACAACTTATAATCTGATTCAGTAGTCCAAATAGAAATAGCTATTTTCTTCTTACTGCACTTTGAATAAAATAAGAGCAACTCTAAAGTTTAAAATGTAAACAAGTAAATAGATTGATTAATTTATTTCCCCATACAAGCCACAAAACTCTTTTAACCCTACGTTGGTCGACGGATGAGCGTGGTGCTCACTTTTAATTTTATTTTGTTTTAAATCAACTATGGTTAGCATTTCCGGTCTGAAACTTCTAATAGCTGTCAGTTGGAATGTGAAGAGGTGGGGGGTTGCACGTCGAGCTTCCATCTTATTTTCAGTCGCGTCCTTGACACCGGACGGTTCACAACTACAGTAAGTAAGTAAGTAAGTTTTATTCATCGCTTCTTTACAAAATCAACAGTATAAAAAATATATAAACTAAACACACTACATATTCCATCAAACAAAAATAAGTATACATACTTTACTTTTCAAAATATAATAGGTTCTGATTAGTTTCAAATGAGAAGCAATAAATTCCCGAGGTATATAACACCTGTAAGGGGCAACAAAACAACAAAAATATAACACAAAAAAACTAAGAATAAAAAATAAAGAAAAACAAAAAAATATTAATAATTTAATTACTATTTAAGCAAAAAATCGCAGAGAGAAATGCAGCCGGACCAATCACAATAACAATCACAATTAAGCAGAGTCTAGAATAACTAACTCAAAAATCAGCTTCTACATTTGATTACATTGCATAAGCAATGCAATACATATTTACAATAAAACTTAACAAAAATACCATTCTAAACAAAAACTACATATTAACTTACATTACTAACCTGTCGTTCATTCATACACACTCAATATCACTCATTCATTCCTTTTACACTCTCAATAACCAACATTAAAAAAGAAATCAATGTTTTTAATAATCTTATAAATCTAAATTTATTTCCACATATTTTAATATTTTCCGGTAAATAATTAAAAAACTTTGGCGCTACATGAGAGTGAGCGCCGCGCTCACCCGTCGACCACTCGCGTTACAATTTATTTTACTAAAGTCGGCTTTTGTTTAGGTTGTATTTTAGGATTTTAAGCTTATTTTTAAGTGCATATCGTTTGTTTATGTATTAATTATTATGGATAACAATCAACAAATAGTGCAGTGGCTGCTGGATGAGTCTAAGGGTGAGGACACGATTGCCACCGATTATTTGTCTTCTGATCATGAGGAGGATGTTGTAAATAATAGTGTCCATGAATCTGGCAGTGAACAGTCAGGTGAAGAAGAAGAAGAGGAAGGAAATACTTTAAATATCGGGCCAACATACAAAGGCAAGGACAATGTTACGCTATGGAACAAGCATGCGCCCTCTCAATGTAGACGAAGATTGGCAAGAAATATGGTTGTTCATCTTCCAGGTGTAAAAGGAGAAGCTAAAAATGCTCAAACAATAAAAGAAGCCTGGAGTCTTTTTTTCCCGGATGTAGTTATTGAAGAAATAACTAAACACACGAACATTCGTCTATGGAAAATTAGGCAAAATTATAACCGAGAATCTGATGTTGTAGATACATATCCTGAAGAAATTAAGGCTCTTATTGGTCTACTCTACATGGCAGGAGTGTTAAGATCTTCACATGTCAACTTATTGGACTTGTGGGCTACCGACGGAACTTCTCCTGAAATATTTCGTATGGTGATGAGCTACAGGCGTTTTTATTTATTATTACGTGCACTTCGTTATTACGTGCACAAGAAGAACGAGAAAAGCTTTGAATAAGCTGGCTCCCATAAGGAATGTTTTTGATGGTTTTGTGGACCGTTGCTTGAAGAATTACAGTGAGTATGTGACACTGGATGAAATGCTCGAGTCATTTAGAGGAAGGTGCTCATTCAGGCAATATTTGCCAAAGAAGCCGGCAAAATATAGAATGAAAATGTTCGCTTTAGTTGATGCTAAGATGATGTACACATCTAATTTAGAATTATACTGTGGTACCCAGCCGGAAGGACCATTTTCACTCGACAATAGACCTCATGCAGTTGTGAAAAGATTAACTGCACCAATTCATGGTTCTGGGCGTAACGTAACCATGGATAATTGGTTTACATCCATACCTGTCGTAAATGAATTAGTTACTCAAAGCAAATTGACAGTGGTAGCTACATTGAAAAAAAAAAACAAACGGGAGTTGCCCCAAGAAATAGTAAGTACAAGGCATAGACCAGTCAACAGTAGTCTCTTTGCGTTCGGTGAACAATCCATGTTAGTATCTTATGTTCCAAAAAAATACCGTAATGTGATATTAATCTCGAGTATGCATGACTCTAATGAAATTGATGAGGGCACTGGAGACCTGATGAAACCTAGAATTGTGACTTTTTACAACAGCACAAAGGGAGGAGTCGATTTGGTTGATAGTATGAAAGGAGAGTATACTGTGGCAAGAGTATCATTTCGGTGGCCTCTTCGGATCTTTTTCTCTCTACTTGACATAGGGGCAATCAATGCTCAAATTGTGCTAAATGGCAACACTGGTGAACAGTTGACAAGAAGAAGGATTCTCAAAACCTTGGCACATGAACTCTTTACAACACATATGGCCCTGAGAGCTTCAAGCCATGGCGTGCAAAATGATCTCCAGTTGAGAATACTGAAACAACTTGGAATGAATGCTGAAACATCGAAACCACTTCCAGTTCGAAATAAAGAACGTGTAAAGTGCGGCTTCTGCCCTAAGAAGAAAAACAGTCTGACAACAGTTAGATGTGCAACATGTGTAGTGCCGATTTGTGGGGAACACACAGTCACACTTTGCGTGCATTGTAAAACAAAAAATGTTGATAATGGATCTAACTCAGACTAGAATAAAAACTATACTTTCCCTTCATCTAATGTAAATATCTTTAGTAATCTTAATAAGTCATCTTATCTTACTAATGTTTAATACATAATCTTTAATTAACTTTATTTTTCACTTTTTCATGATTTACTTACAAAAATTCATTCAAAATCTAATTTTATTCAGTTTTTATAATTTTTCAAGTAATACTACCACTTGTAAAATACTTTTCTATTCAAAATAAAGATTATATACAACAAATTTTGTGTCAGTGTTACGAATAAATTCCCTATCACGCATAATAGGTATAAAAACGGCAGGTGAGCGCAGCGCTCACCCGTCGACCAACGGCGTCTGTCGGTCGACCTCGACCAACGTAGAGTTAAGCTAAATGCTAAATTCATAATTATTTTTATGGTTTCTTTTTTTTACATAAACAGATGCTTTATATATCTAAATAATTGGTAGGCCTAATTAATTTTCTTGACTTTGCCTGATTTTTTCTCAACTTCCCAAACCAACGCAAGTTCATTTGTATTTTTTTTACTTCATTTGTATTACATTTTAGTAACAAAAATTCAATTACATACATTTAGCCCCCCCCCCCCCCCCTCTAATGCTGTTCTCCTTTCTTTTTTTAATATATATATATATATATATATATAAACTTTCTGACTTTTTTACAAATTCACAGACTTTTCATGACAATTTTTTATTTTATTTCCTGACTTTCCCAGATGTCCCTGACCATAGAAACCATGCTAAAAACTCTTTTTGTGAGAAATTATTGTTAAAGGCCAACATAAATAATTGCATTCAAATACGCATTCTATGATTATATTAGCCAATATTACTAACATGAAATTCTTGAATAAACTTGCTGACAGTGGCTACATCAGAAGGTACCGTTTCAGGTTCTGTCTGAACTTTAGGTCTTGCAATATCTTGAGATCCAGTTTCAGATAAAATTTCTCCATAATCAGCTTTAGTAATCTGTTGATCAACTCCTAAAACATTAACACATTGCTATGATTTTGGCTAGTGTTTATGAATAAAAAGAAAGTAAGCTACAATAAAAATAAAATATTTTCTTATCAATGACCTTGAAGATTCAAGGTATGAAGGCAATCGTCCGATAAAAATGTATAAATATTGACACTTTATACCTTTTAAATTAATGATAGAAACAGTATGATGTGACAACTATACAGCATACAATCTAAAGATCACACACAATACATTACATTAAGTGAGCTATATTGAAAGAAAATTTATTAGTAATATGCCAAATGAATCTATAGTAATGCCTAGAACAAATTCAGCGTTTTATAAATTTACATTAAGTCCCTGGTTTGAATTTTGATGAAAGCTTTGTTATACGAGAATTTTCTTAATTTTCTGGTGATAATAGCCTATTTGTGTTTTTTGAAATATAATTCACTTTTAAAGTAAAACTTTATATATAAAAAACATTTCTTTAAAAAAACTGCTTTAAAATTACCAGAGTAGCAACATTAATTATAGAAAGGCCTACTATTAATTATATGCATGAATTTGAGCTCATCCTACACCCACACAGCTATCAATAAAATCAGAGTTACAAGTGACTTTTAATAATTAACGGGACATAAAATGTGATATTGAATGGCAATGAAACACTACTTTTCAACATAATCTTCACTACTAAGATATTACAACATCACTTTTGGACCTTTATAATTTATGTGGTAAAAATTACTTGACCTTGCTGAAGGAGCCGCATGTGCACAACTTTGTCGATCACTTTGTTATCTTTAAACTTGGTGCCCTGTAAACATTCTTTGAGTGGGTCTAACAGATGACCGGATGGTTCTTCTAGCACACATTTTACGAGAGTTGATGGCATTTTGAAATGAACTAAAGATGTTATGTTTGTTTTTATTTATAGTCCAATGAATAGAGGGGGCCTACCCTACAAAAGGTCCGTTGTTAGTCCTGCATTTTTATATGTTATTTGGGACCATTAGGTAGTAATGAATCCAAGTTTTCGACATCTTAGTCCCATGGCAACTTTTTTTATACGCCTTAAACTGTGAAATGTTGGCACTTATTTCAGTTTTTGGCCTATTACTTCTTTCCTGTGCATTTTCACATATACCTTTATAACTGCCAAATTTTAGAAGACAAAATTTCCAAAAAAATATGCTTCTCTAAGTTTTTTTGTACGACCAACGGTTACCGAGATATGGGGCAGGAAAAAAGTGGTAAAATCTCAAGCTTTGCAAAAATTTAACTTTCTTGTCACTTTGATTCACGAAACTTCCATGAGGACTTTGTACTGAAGGTTGCTAACTTGATCCTCAGATAGTTTCATTTAATAATTTTAAGTAGATTTCCGGAAATTGCAGTTGGTAAACAAATTTTTTTACGTCAAATTCTGAAAAGTGGGGGTAAATTTAAAAGAAAATGGCATTTTTGTCATCTTTGCTCAAGATTGTTATAGGGCTCATTCCACTGACGTTCGTTAAACTCCGGTAATTTGGTAGTGTTAATGCTATAACGTATATGTAGGCTACATACTGTAAGTACATCATGTGTATTATTACAAATATTTATTTGCATCATCTAGTTTTGATTATCCTACATACTATGAAATTCTGGCAGGGAGTGAAAAATTATCAACATATATTTCACAGATTTTATTGCTTATTATATCTATTACACCAAAATAATTACAATATGAAAGTCGATAATAAAAACGAATAATAAAAAATATTACCTTTAAAAAATCTGTAGGTGAAGGAAGGGGGGATTCTTCGGGGGCTTCCTGTTCCAGTGAAAGGAGGACATCGTCTTCATCATCATCCTCGAGCGAAACAACAGGCCTGTTGTCACAGGACTGTCCGGAGCAATATTTAAAAAAGGTGGAACAGTTGAGGCCCGATTTGCGACATCCGCAAGCCGAGGAACACCCTGTTAAGCACTTGCATGACACGGTTTTCAGCAAGGAGAGAGGAGCAGCATCCCTGGTTGTCATTATAGGTTGTAAACCTTTCTTCCACTTGCCCAGCCCAACTCTAATGGATTTTTTATGCCCATCCACGCCGTTATTTGATGGTAATACTTTTAATGAGTGATAGTGGGTACCGTTAGGAGGTTGGAGGCAGCTTTGTAACGTTTACTTTGGCAATTGTTGTGCTGAAGTTTGCCAAGCTGAGACTTTCCAAAGATATCTCGGTCTGTACTCTCCCCTGAATCTGAAATGTAAGCCACTGAGGCACCAGGAGAAGTGAACTGTTCCCCTACCCTTACTAACAGCGGATTCTTTTAGAATAGAGAACACAATTTGGTTTTCCCAAACCCACAGACCATATTGTATTATTTATTCCATATTGTAATTATTTTGGTGTAATAGATATAATAAGCAATAAAAACTGTGAAACATATGTTGATAATTTTTCACTCCCTACCAGAATTTCATAATAGGTAGGATAATCAAAACTAGATGATGCAAAAAAATATATGTATAATACACATGATGTACATACAGTATGTACATAAATATACTGTATATCATCAACACTACCAAATTACCGGAGTTTAATGAACATCAGTGGAATAAGCCCTATAAAACAATCTTGGGCCAAAATGACAAAAATGCAATTTTCCGTTTTTCTTTAAATTTACCCCTACTCTTCATATTTTGAAGTTACCAAATTTTTGAGGATTTTGTAGACAATTAAATGCTCTACAACCTTTATGCAAGCAATATTTCTGTAAAATTAAGTGTTCATGGAGTTTTTGTGAATCAAAGTTAAAATTTTGCAATGCTTCAGATTTTACCCCTTTTTCGCTGCCTCCATATCTCGGTAACCGTTGGTCGTACAAAAAAAAATTAGAGAAGCATATTTGTTGGAAATTTTATTCTCTACAATTCGGCAGCTATAATGGTACGTACGAAAATGCACAGGAAAGAAGTTATAAGCCAAAAACTGAAAAAAGTATCAACATTTCACAGTTTTTGGTGTATAAAAAAAGTAGAAAAGGGGCTAGGATGCCCCTTACCTAATGGTAAGTTGAAAACTTGGATGCATTACTACCTAATGGTCCCAAACATATAAAAAATTCAGGTCTATCGGACCTTTTGTAGGGTAGACCCCCTTTTTGAGTCTCTATTCATTGAAGTATTATTTCTAACAGCTGGTTGAATTTGTACTGAAGGTTGCTAACTTGATTATCAGATAGTTTCATTTAATAATTTTAAGTAGATTTCCGGAAATTGCAGTTGGTCTCGTTACTTATTAAATGTTCCTCAAAAATAGAAACAAGCTAACAGTTCAGGCTTATAAACATATTATTAGGGTCTGGATAGAAAAAAAGTAAAGAAAGCTTATGCCTACGTTTCTACTTACCGACTGCAAAAATGTAGATGAACAATATTATTGCTGATCGAAACATATGTAGGCCTAATTTAAAAAGTTGTAAATATATCTTCTAGTCACCACACTAAAACAAAAAACAAAAATAATTTTATAAGGTTTAGAAGCAGAAAGGCTTATAAGCTAACAAAATGAAGTAAGCAACTATTATTGTGGAACTCTTTTAAGGTTTGAGTGAAATCAAAGTAATAGGCCTATTAATCAGTTTAAAGTTAGAATTTGGTTTGATTTTTGTAATCAAAATTATTGTTTGCTTTACATATATATTATTGTATAGGGTTTGTCAATAGGCCTATCTTTCATTTGATACATAATGGGATACAAAGAACAAATATTTCAAGTTGCACAAAATTGTGGCAAAAAAGTTTTCATTGCATTATGCAATTACTTATTACTTATTGCATTATATCTAAGTAAAATCGAACAATAGACTAACTAATTTGATTAAATTGGTTGATCTATTGAAGCTCTTGGTTATAACATTTCAAATCATATATTTTGAATTTTCATGTTTAGGGGGCGAGTGGGGCACTTTCATACAGTTTGAATTTCCCGCCAATTTGAATTCCAGGAAACCAACTATGCAGCTCAGTCTGTGGCCTAGACACACCTTCCTGCAAATGTTTCAGTGGTCTAGACTCATGTAGGAGACAGATAGATGTAAATATTGTCTTTTTGCTAAAAGAGATTCTTTTTTCATTATAACAAAAACTAAGGTAAGTGGTCTTTCTTGTCATTTTTGTATTGATATATTATTATTGTATTATATCCAATACCTTTCTAAAGCTATACACTTAGTGCCTAACCTATATCAGGAGCACATGGTTTTTAGTCAAACAAGTGCTGTTGGGACACGTTCATACAGTGAACCAGTGAACCGGGGCAATTTCATACACATGGGGCAGTATCATACAATGTAATGAGGAAATACAACTAATTACTGTTGGTTGAATTAAACATTTAATATTTTTTATCCATTCTTATACTACAAATAAGTTTTTAACCCTCCAACTGTCAGACCACTCAAATTGAGTGGTCTCAACGCCCTGCCGAAGTGAATTGTGTAGTCTATGACAACTCAACTTGTACTGAATATTTCACCCACTAACAATCATCCAATCGCAATAAATCTAAAACCATTTGAAAGGAAATGATTTTACTTTAATTTTTGTATTTAAAAGTTTTTTCTAAAACGTCTATTTACATACGTAATCACCGTTGCAGTTTATTAGTTTTGTACAACTCAATTGACGCGCGGATTTTGTTCCAAAACTTAACAAAATAAGGCATCTTTCCTCTCTGTCTACAGCTCGCCCAGTTCTTTGTCTGACTTAAATCTATATACCGTTGGATCTGTTACAATTCCCTCTAAATAAAGTTGCAGCCAATCAAAATTCCGTCAAATATATCTATAGATAAGGGACGTTTTGTAGACCCTTACATTGGTTACGTTTCCAACCAATAAATAGCCTTATTTATAACACGTGAAAGACGGGTGATATCATTCTAGTTTTAGAAATCTTTTGCTACCTTCTTGTAGAGAATGATTCAAGCTAACATTTACTTTGAAACAAATATGGGTTACTAGACAGGTTTGTTGTGTAGGACCGTGGGAAAGTCTGTGTTTTCACGGTCTCAAACCAAGTTTGAAATTTGAACCTAACGGACTTTTTTAACATGCAATAGATAGGCCGTTTACGCGCGCTTCTTTGTATGTGTAGCAAGGATGGCAAGTTCAGACATTTTTCCTCACTTTTGTTATTCAAGTAGAGATTATTCAAACTCTTTAGTGAACTAAGAAAAGACATGTATACAGTTCTTTTCTTTGATTTATTCTCTACACTTTATTATACAGCCCGCCCTCGCTAGTCCGACAGGTACGGGACTGACGTAGTGTCGGATTACCAAAATCGTCGGATTATCGAAAATGGCTATTCTGTAATGCATTTGATTGCCAAAAAAATATAACTATCATTTTAAACAATGTATTAATCACCATTAAATTCTTGGGAAGAATTAAAAACACAGAATAAAGGAAACACAATTTTAATTTATGTAGCTAAACTTATATTACAGTTTTTTTTGCGTTTTTTGAAGTTTTCGAACCATCTATGACTAGCTCGAAAATCATTCTTCTTCGTTATTTCTGTGTAGAAATATTGAGCTTTTTGTTTAAGTATGTCTCCGGAAATAGGAACATTCCGTGTGCATTGTTGTTTAAACCAAATGAACAGTGCTTCTTCGACCTCAGGAAACTCGCTTCTTCTCAGGGTTTTCCTGTTTAAAGCGTCGTCTTCAACAGACTTCATAAACCCTTCAATTTTTTCTTTATTCTTCATTATATCATAAATCGTAGGCCGTCCGATTTCATAAAATTTCGCTACTGCAGTCGGCGTTTCACCGCTATCTATTCTTTTAATAATCTCCCACTTCTCCGATATTGTTAAAGTTTTGTGTTTCCGTTTAACACCACTTGTACTAGCCATTTCACACAACTACTGTACACGAACACTTGCACTTACTAACAAAGAAAATACCATTGCACCGGGAAAGTGTACTGCACGTCCCGAAAGTCAACTGAACACTGAACGGAAGTGCTCCGACGGCAACGAGACTTGAGTCACAGTGTTTCATGTCACTGCATGCTTGATTTTTTGCTCCCGTAACAGGCGCGTCGGATTACCAAGTACGTCGGATTTCAAAGCGTCGGACTAGCGAGGGCGGGCTGTAATAATATTTCATTTTTGTGAAAAGCTAATATTCCTAAGTAACGTTTGAAAGGAGGCCTAGTTTTGTTAGCACAATTGTAGTTAAATCATAAAAACTGTTGTTTTCAAAATAAGAATTTTGAAATTGATAAATGTTTTTATACAGTTCTATTTAGAACTAAATTACGAAACTTTTTTACGCTTACGAAAAAATTACAAAAAATGTTTAGTAGGCCTACTTGTTATGTAGGCCTAAAGTTGAACTTTTTCCTTTCGTTACTGAACAGTTTTTGTTTCTTGAGCTAATAACTTTTACAATTTTACATCAATAATTTTTTTAATTGCATATATAAATTCTGTGAACGTTTCTCTACAATAAAGCCACGCAACACTTTTGGATTGGGATAGAATAACTATATTTGGTGATTTTTTTAAATTTGCTTGCACACGCACCAAAATGGCTTGGCGTTGCAAAAAATTAACATTGACAGTTCTAGGGTTAAGCACTGTTTTTCTTTTTTTAGGTTCCAAAAATGGTGAGAAACTATATAAAAAAAAAACTAATAGATCTAATATTGATGAAGCCGCTGCAGCAGCAACTATAAATGACATCAATAATGGAAATTCATCATTAAGGGGCGCGGCTGCTACTCACAGTATGCATTTTGCAACACTGCAGTATCACATGAAACTTTTTAAACAAAAAAAAACAGCCTGTAGCAGCATTACAAGAGGCTATACCTCAGACATCTTTTCAAGAGGAGGACATCGAGGATGTAGAAGACGCAATACCACTGCCCCTGCCCTTAGCCGTTCTAGAGGAGAGGATTTTGCCAAAATATTTCACAAGACAGCTATTTTCCCCCGAACAAGAGGTATTTGATAAAATACCTAGCAGAGTATTTGATAAAATGCTCTATGGCCTAACACCCAAACAGTTAAGAGAATTTGTATTTCAGTATGCTCAAAAATTATCTTTAATAATTCCTCCTTCCTGGACCAAAACTCAGGCTGCTGGAGTTGACTGGATGTATGGTTTTATGAAGCGGCACCACCAATTATCGCTTCGTAAACATGAAAATACAAGTTTATCCCGAGCTATAAGCTTTAATAAAAATAATGTAGATAGCTTTTTTGATAACTACGAATCAGTAAATTTGAAATATAAATTTCATCCAAGTAGAATTATTAATGTTGATGAAAGCGTAGTAACGACTGTTATTCAAGCCCCTAAAGTTATTGCCCAAACTGGTGTGAAGCAGGTGGGTCAACCAGTATCTGCAGAAAGAGGACAGCTAGTCACTTTCATTGGTATTATTAATGCTAGAGGGAATGCTTACCCCTCCAGTATATATTTTCCCTAGGAAAAACTTTAAAGAACATTATTTGACTGGTACCCCTGACGGAAGCTTAGATTATTTGACTGGTACCCCTGACGGAAGCTTAGGCCTGGCAAATCCCAATGGATGAATCATGGGTCCTAACTTTTTGGAAGTCATAAAGCATATTCAGAAATACACTACATAATGCATCAAAATCTGACCCGATTCTTATTTTAATGGACAACCATGAGAGCCATTGCACTCTAGACACCATCATATTTGGGAGAGAAAATAGAATGTTTTTTTTAACCTTCCCCCCTCTCACAAACTTAAACCATTAGATATAGGTGTGTTCTCACCATTCAAAACTAATTGCAGAGCAGCCTTTAATTTGTGGCTGCATGAAAATCCTGGAAAGACTATTTCCATCTATAACATACCGTTCTTGACTCGAGAACCTTTTGAAAAGTCGTTTACAAAAAACAACATTATTTCAGGTTTTAAGAAAGCAGGACTGACCAATTAATAGACTCATTTTTACAACAGGCGATTTCCGTCCATCTTATGTCACAGACCGCCTACCGAAAACTTCAGCTCCTGTTAATGATACTGGTGCAGGTCCAGCGGCAGTCTCTGGTGCAAATTTCGAGTGCCAACAAAAAGAAGTTTGCGATTCAATGCAAGGTGCCACACCTAATACAGTAAACATACTGAGAGCATAACCACAACTTCTGTGCAACTTGAAACAACTATCACCCCTGAAAGCGTGTGGCCCTAATGCTACGGCAGAAAAAGCGAGGATTGAGATGTTAACTAAGGTTAAAGCCGAAAAGGAAGCTGAAAAGGAGAGAAAGAAGGCTGCAAGAAATAATAAAAAACTAGTTAAAGAAAGAACATTAAAATGGAAACTATTTGCTTTACGGAAGATTCGACCTAAATCAAGGAAAGTAAAAGACTATAGCTCCAATTCAAGTGATAAAGAAAGCATCTCTAGTGGTGTTAGTGATTTAGTTATAAGTGATATTGAAGACAATCATGTATTTCAATTTGCTAAACCAACAAATGATGAAATAGGAATAAATGATTTTGTTCTAGTGGAGTTTAACACAAAAAAGCTTAAAAAATATTTTGTAGGCCGAATTGAGGAAAATTATGGGTTTTCAGATTTTTAGGTTAACAATTTACATACCAATGACAAACAAAATTTCAGTTTTCCTCAGAACAAAGACTCTAGTGATATCTCACTTGAAGATATAATTGCTAAACTTTCCAAACCCACAGTTTAGGCCTAATTGGAGGAACCGAGCGAGCATCGGGCGCCTCACTTTTGCAGTAGATTTTTCACATTATAATTTAGGCTAGAAGGAAGATCTTAAGCTAAGCAGACTTATAAATTTGTTATATTAAGTTTAAATACAAATATGTTATTAATTTGGTAATTTTACATAAATAAACAGTGTGAAAATAAATAGTTTTGTTTTTTACTATTACCGTATTTAACTACCCCACAAGCTGTATGAAACTGCCCCAATACGGGGTAGTTTCATACACATTACAACATTTTGAAAAAAGTGTTAATAAACTAAAGTTTAAAAAAGATATGCAAATACAATTACATGGTTAAATTCCCAACTAAATTTTGAATGTCTTGCCTAGTTTTCAGACATTTTTATCTATTAATAATAAAGATAAAAATTCCTAAAGAGATGTAAATTACAATTTTGTATGAAAGTGCCCCACTCTGCCCTATAACATGTTTATTATTTTTCTAAATCAGATGAACCGTTTAGGACAGTTAGAATAAGAAAGACCATGGTATAACCCATTATAATTCACAGCGATATTATACATTGAAGTAATATTTTGTAACTTTTAGAGGTTTAGGTTTTTTTTTATCTGTGTTTTATTATTTTGGAGTTAATGTTTGTGGAATAGGCAAAAACCTGGTTTGATATAAACTGCCTAAAGATAAATGATAGTAAGAAGTAACCTACTGTAAGACTGAGTGTATACTGTTGAATGTATAATTACTGTTTTCGCTCAGCAATAGAATTAGGCCAAGGCCTATAGGTGATAGCGACATTAAATATGAAAAACTATTGGTGTTGTACTTGGAAAATAAGCTTACCTGGCAACCACATCAATGATTTATGTAAGAAACTTCCAACGTTATTATTTTTAATGAGAAAACTTAGATTAGGCCTAATTGTCATCTTTGATGTCCTGTTGATGACTTATTTTTGTTTGTTTCATTCACAAACAAAAAAGTAGGGCTATGGTATCAAATTGTGGGGTAATTCCACCCTCACTTTCAAAGTCTTTCTGCTACAAAATTAAGCTGTAGGCTACCTAAGAGTTAATGCAGGTTTATCTGATAGGGAGTATTGTGGAGCCAGTTTCTCTAAATTAGATAGCCTATTTCCCTCTTTATATAATTTAGGCCTACTCAAATTTAATCTAAGTTTAAGCAGTATATTTCACAATTTGTTAATCATCGCTCAAGACATAATTAGGCCTATAACACTAGAAATATAGGCTACAGGATTTTGTTACCACTCTTATAAGGCTTAAAGCCGGTTCTAGACCCTACACGATGCTACGAACGATCGCTCCAATGTTGGACCGAACGTTTGAGACAAGTAAGTTCGACAGATGGTACAGCGAATGTTCCTGCTACACGGTGAATTGAATGTTTGATCCAATATTTAAGAAGACAGTTTGGTACAAACGTTTTTCCAGTTGCAAAAATGAGCGAAGATGATAGTCTATAATAATATATGTTTTAACTGTACACATTTAACCAGTTAAAAATCAACACATCATATTTAGGTAAACCTAACTAAAATTATATTTATAAATTGTAGCCTACTTAGGCTACCTGTGAAAATGTAAAAATATGAATAATATTACTGATTAAAAACTAAACGCAAAGATAAACCTAAACAAGACGAGTCTTTGGTCTGAATGGAGATTAAATAGTGCTTCGTATAAACGAGTCGAACCAACGAACATTTTCCTTCAAACATTGGAGGCATCTCTTTGACTCGGTGCAATCGACATCAGCCGGAACATAGTCAAATGCAAACGTTCGATGATCGCTATTGGACACTCAGGTTTGCTCAGACAAGGTTGGACAGACAACGGCCTCACGATGTGACGAACCATCAAACGTCCAACGTTGGAAGGTGTTTGTAGCACCGGATTTACAAGCTAGCTACCGTATTTAATAACCTGCTAGGTTCTGTACAATATTTAACATAAAGTAAATTTTCTGATTTTTTTAAACAAAGGCTCTTACTACCTTAGAGGAATATATGAATTCCGATGTACGGTAGCTGAATTTGGCGTAAGTTTACTATACGACCCTAGCCTAATATTTTTGCGGACAACAACGATGTTTTACATTCTACTGTTAAATACAGGTAAGCATACTGTGACTAAATACTATATATGTTAGAACCTTTTAGGTTTTTTATTATTCTTGCATTTCTATTGCCATAATTAGATTAGAGTCAAATAGTAAACTTGCGCCAATGTTGAATACAGGTAGGGTAAACATAGGCCTACTGTGACTAAATACTATAGGTTAGCCTACAGGGTATAATAGTAAACTTGCGCCCTGAATTTAAATGTTAAATTTTAACTTTAATAAACAAATGGACTATATTATATTCAAAGTGTAGCAAATTTTAAGTAGGCCTAGGACTATAAGTTACCTGTATTTGGAAAAGGTTAAAGTTATTTACTTCAATAGTAAAAAAATGTCCATTTTAAATATGTCACAGAATAATAAAACATTAATAATTAGCTTAGTATATTAGTGTCTGGTCCAAATCTTCCACACAAATTTGTAGGTTAGGAATCCTTGATTTGCCTTCAAAATAAAAATATAAATAATAACTTCAACTCAGGTTAAAATAAAAACATTTTGTAACAAGTGATACTTACTTTCAATTTATCAAATAAAAAATTACCAACTTTTGACACCAAACAATAATGTTTACATAATTTATTTTGAAACACAAACGTTCGTAAACAGTAAGTTTGTAAATCAAAAGGCTCACGATTCACGAAACTGACGAAACTCGAATAGGGATATTCGATATATATCGATGCATCGAAAGCATCGATGTTTACGATTCGATACATCGAATCAGTCCAATGTATTAGATGGGTCCAAATTTATTCGATGCATCGATGTATTTTCATTCGATGTATCGAAAGGTTCAAGAATTTAACCTACTGTCCAACTGAATGTTTTGCTACTTTTCATCCGATTTTGATTCTTTCTCTTTGTCAAAAATTATCTTGACATTTTTGCAGACAACAACCTTGTTTTACATTCTACTGTTAAATGTTGAATACATGTAAACATACTGTGACTAAAGACTATAAGTTAGAATTACAGGCTATTTTTTATTATTATTATTGCATTTCTCGTATAGGCATTCTCGTAGGCGTAGGGTCGTATAGGAAATTTACGTCCTAAGATGTTAATAATTGCAGTAGTATAAAACTTTAAATCAAAATGGAACATAAAATAAGCCATAGGCCCAACCTGACTTGTTCTAAAAAACCTAACCTATAAATCAGTGTAGATTTTTTGAGGAGAAACCCATTAGCGGTTATTATCGCCTGATAAATCTGGGTAGAAATTAATTCTAGTAAATCAGCCATTATGGAAAGCCATTGTCACCGATTTAAATTGATAAATTGTATTTTGTTTAAATTACTGTATTCATTTGCTTCTAAGTTAATGGAATATATCGATACTTTTCCCTCAAAACAGACCTTGTTTAGCATAATTTTATTATAGTCACTAAACAAAAGTATTCGATGTTTAAGTACATCGATGTTTACTAATCGATACATCGTATTACATCGATGTACAAGTGTCGATGTATACCATCTTGTTTCAAATGGACATCCCTAAACTCGAATGAACTGATTACAGTGTTGCCATATTTGTACAAGACAAGTAACTATCATACTAGAAATTTAGAATTTTATTATCGTAATTCAGAGTAAAAATATCTTGCAATACAAAATTTTCTTATTTCAATACACATAGGCTACAGACATGCTACATGTGGATTTTCGTTTTCATGTTATTAAAGTATAAGTTTCCACATATTTAATACACAAATAAAACTATATTGCCATCAAATTGAACATAATAATAACAAGATAATGATTTTTCACATTAAAGGAGACATGATGTTAGTTATCATTAGACATAATAGTAGCTTACTAATTAACCAATACAATAATACAATTAATTTATAACAGTAAGAATCTAAGAATAAACGAAAAAGTCCATTTGATTTACATTATTTTTTTACTTTCTCCCCCTATACAGTACCATAGTATGGAGAAAGTATTGTATTCGTCAAAATTTTCAAGTTTGATTTTTTGGTGGAAATATCCGTTTTAGGTCCCCCTGAACCTAAAAAAGTGGTTTTCTGAGTGATGTATGTGTGTGTGTCTCTGGGGGTGGGTGTGTGTGTGTGTGGATGTTATCAGACCTAGAACCTAAACCAGTCGTCCAATTTTGATGAAATTTGGTATGGAGGGAGGTACTAATCCACGGTATCTCCAGGCGTTTTTTTCATTTTTGTGAATTTTTGATTTTTAATGGTAATTTTCCCATAAAAACCCATAAAATAACGTAAAATCAACTTTTCTCAAAAACGGCTCTAAAAATTTTGATTAAAATTGTATGGTTTATTAGGGACCTAAAGTACTATAAACTATAAAGTTTTAATCAAAATCGTTCGAGCCGTTTTTGAGAAAGTTGGTTTTTCCGTTATGTTATGGATTTTTATGGGAAAATTAGTCTTTAAAATAAAAAAATTAAACAATTGGCTTCATGAAATAATATTTTTTTATTAAGTTCCTATAATGAGGGAGAAAGTATGTGTCAGTTTCCTGATACCGTTTATTTTAAATTTTAAGAAGCACATTCATAATTATATAAAATACAGAACAAGTTAAACATCAATTATTATTATTATTATTATATAATTATTTAAAAAAATGAATGTAGTCATTCTACAAATTGCTTGTTTATTCATCTTCAAAAATTACCACTTCTTCATCAGCTTCCTTAAAATGTTGAATGATTGTTGTTGATATACCTTGATGGTATACACTAATCTAATTCTTTTTTTTAGACCTGAGCAGATGTAATTTTTGATGGTTTGAATGAAGCACAATTACATTTTGTTGGAGCATCTTTTGCTAATAAAATTCCATTCACAGTTTCGGTTTACAGTTTGTTATGCGATTTTGTTTTCATGTTACCGTATTCATTTTACTGAATATGCGTTCGTAGTCAGCGTTGAAGTGGGGTAATTAGAGATATGGAGGTGATGAAAGAGCCTCTAGTGAAAATTTGGGAAGTAGTACCTTAAATTTAATTTCTCAAAAAATATTCTTATAATTTAGTGGTTTGGACAAAAAAATCGACATACAAGCCATGTTTGATGTTTTGAGGAATCTGGTCTTTTATAATTGGAAGCTTCCTCCATTCGCCATCCAAAGACTAAAATAAACTTCTATCATTTGCAATTCGTAGAAGACACAAAATTGTAGAATTGATTTATTGATTTTTGTGGTAATTAATCTGAAGAGAGAGCTTCTTAACTTAGGCAACACAGGATCTTGGAAGTCATACCGTTTTTATTTCTAGTATACTAAGCACCGAACACATGTTACAATTTTGTAGAAAAACATCACCTTTTCGTTTTCTGAAATTTTTTTTCCAGTTTTTGTAGTTTTTGTAGAATATCAATATCCAAATGCATTTCATTATTTGACAACCAATACTGATATTATTTCCTGGTTTAATACCCTCTTTGGAATCTATTTTTCTAAAACCATAATATCATTTCATAAATGCTAATAAAAGTTCTGTATACGCTAGACTTGTTTAATCCTAATACGCAAATTTGTTATTACAACTGAAGTACTCTGAAAATACTGATTTAGTTCTTTAAATTTGAGTAGTAGCCACTTAAGATTTAATGCACTCCACTATTCCAGTTACTGGAGCGATTACAAATAGCCAACGGGTTTGTGACGGGTGTAATAACTTGTATACCTCAACATCAAGAAATTTTTGGAAGTGTTCAAAGAATATCAGTCTCTTACCACTGCCAAGCATAAAATTAAAAACGCCACACTCCAATTCTTCTAACTCTCGAGGGTCGAGGCAGTTCCTTACATAAATGTAGCGAAGTCACACATTTTCAAATAACTAGGCCTGGTAATTCAGCTACTACAGCAACAGAACTGTTTGCCTCCATCATTGTATTGGAACAATTAGCTAAAAATCCAATAATATTGTCCCTAGAAATGTAATTTTGGTCAAAAAAACTGGTTAAAATAGCGAATAAGTTTTTTGAAGTTCCTCCTTCTCCTGCATGCTATATTAGAACCATAAACATTTTTTTATTAAAAAAAAGCTACTCACAATCGGTTTAACGAAGGTTCAAAATATCTGGCAATATGCACATTGCCTTTACACTGGAAATATCTGTAGACTCATACATTAAAATGGAAAATTTAGTGGTTTTTACCATTGAAAATTAATGTCTCTGGCAATTACTGTAGAGAACTGACAATTACATCCTTTACAATGGCAGTACATTTTGTTCTTTTTAAGGATAAATGATTGGCAGTTTTTGAGTCAAGTGGCGTTCCCAAGGGGGGGACTGATTATATTTGTACTTTGATCAGTTAACTTGCTAATATTGAACTAATGTATGTTAGTGTTTAATATATAATATACTGCATGAGTACGCTCCCTTATTCTGTCTATTATTTCTCTGGGGACAAAAGGTAGAAGGGGGGGGGGGGGGGAAATCAAAATCTAAAATTTGTCAACAATTTTTACCATATTTCCCAACTTCTGTAGTGGGGGTTCCAACGCACAGAACGGGGCACTTAGCTATGTACCCTATAGATCACTTCTGTAGTACTTCCGCATACATCACTAACCCATGGAGAAGATCAGAAAGGAAAAAAGATTAGCCATAAAAAAAGAAGTTAAAAATAGCAGTGTCGGTAATGGTAGCTTTTGTTGGTGGTGGTGGTGGGGGTTCCTCAAAAATAAATCCGCCCCGGGCCCCAAGTGGAGTAGGTACGCCATTGTCTGAGTCTTGAAAGTTTTGTTTAAATTGCATCTTTAAGGAGGTCAGCAGCTTCAAAAAAAGCAGATCAGCAAAAAACCGAAAAAGCCGAATTTAAGGGCTTTTATTGACAGGATCAATTTTTCAAAAACCTAATAAGTTAATTGTTTTTTGTTGACTTACTGCAGATTTAAAACATTACTGGTGCTTTCTTCCTTTTTGATGTTTTTTTAGTACTTGTATTTCAGGTATCAAAAGAAACATTGACACACACGACACTTGGCTTTATATGGGTTGTTAATGTCTGGTTGAAGCCATTTTTTGAACCTTTCATCTAATTCCCATTTAACACAGTATTTTTGTTGTTGATGTTTTTGACGTTACGTTGAGATTCATTGTTTTTTACTACTTGAAGGTTTTTCCTTCAAATTAAATATAAAATTTCTACCTATATGGTAGGCCCTAAGTGTCTTATAATTTTGATGCTGAGTGAATCAGTCAGAATAAAAAAATCAAATTTTAAATTCTCCCCTTTTGATGGCCTTTTTCCCACCATCATATATCTGCTTGATCTTAAGATAAACTTTTTAAATTTTTTTAAAAGTGTTCTAAGCTACTTAAGATTTTTTTTTAATTTTTGAAAATTTTATCGAGCAAGCAGAGATATTATGGTGAGATAAAACCGGGTGAATTGAATCAAGTAAAGATATACTGGCATGCTTCTTGGAACTTGGCCTGATGCACTGAAGATAAAATAAAGAAGTTAGGAACAATTTTCTACAGATGGAATAGAAATAAAGAAAATCCGGGAATAAGGAAAACCAACTGCACTACATAACCAGCTCAAATTATTAAGATATGGCTACCCAAAGCCTGTCCTCTCAAATCTCCTCCGTCTGGAAAAATAGGGATGAATGTTCCACAAGGTTTTAAATGGAAGTGAGTAAACGTATCCGTTACGTTCCGCTCCAGCCAGAATAGAATTGGAAGGATCCTCGAGAGAGCATTGATCCACCAAATTCTAAGAGGATCTGAGAGCTGAATAAATCACAGGAAATGTAGGATGTATTATGTTTCTTTCCTTGATTTTATTTTAAAATAATATCTTCACTCTTTCATAATAATTGATAAAGGAACCACCCTTATCAAATAACGAAAAGAGATAGTGGAAAATGAAAATCCGGATATACAATTTTTCGGTAGAAATTCTATTTTTTCAGTTTATGTATTTTACGGTATTGTATATTCATGAAAATAATTATCATTTTTCATGAATCAATTTATATCGACACTAATTGAAAGAGGACGACTCATAAATAGGAAAAAAATATAAATTGCCTGATGTAGCTAATTTTAAAAGTGATAAAAAAAAAACACAAAATGTTCCTCTCAAATCTCCTCCGTCTGGAAAAGTAGGGATGAATGTTCCACAAGGTTTTAAATGGAAGTGAATAAACGTATCCGCTACGTTCCGCTCCGGCCAGAATATTTAATTCAAATCAAACAAAATTAACTAATAAATTATACCTTATTTAGTTTTCACAGAAAAATTAACTGTGGGTTTTAAAATATCTATGACCATTAGAAATCAATTTAAATGTTTAACATGGTAGGAATGACATTAATTTAAAACAAATGAAACAAAGTTAACTATTCCATTTACCTAGTAAATCATTCAATTACATTCTCGAGTGTATTGTTTAATAGTGATGTTGTGTTATCATAGCTTATTAGACCTATAAATTACTTTTCACTATCATGAACTTCATGCTTGCAAATTTGATTGTTCTGTAACAAGAATAATATAATACATTAGGAACAGCTAACGCTGAATGTTAAGGCTAGTTTCACGTTCTATAATATAGAAAAGATCTCTATATAAGAAAACTATTTGTTTCCGATTCGGAACTCACAAATATATCAGGACGCGTGAATCAAACAGCAAAATCTTTAGGCTTGATTCATTCATTTTAATTTTATACAACAGACTATACAGAGAAAGTATTTATAGAGGCAACAATAAACAAAATTATTTTGTATAAAGTGAAGTAAACCCCTTTTAAACTCCATTAAAAGTTTGTTTTGCAGTGTGTTTTATGTCAGTAAAAAAGTCTATCAACTATAAAATCAGCCAAAACAGCTAAAATATATTGTTACAAATTTGTCTATACCTCCCTTTCTCAGAAAGAAGTTATTATTTAGTAATGATGTATGTTCAACTTTATTATTCGGACTTTTTACCAACATTTATTTGTGTTAAAATCAATACATGACGTTTCGGGAATACGAATCAATTCTCGTTATCAAGTGACTAGAACATAGCTTAGCCTAGAGTTATAACCCTTTGTGATATTTTCTCAAACTTTTTAATGAGCTGTTCCGAATCAGGTTTCACTAGTTGCGGTATTGTCGAAGGCAGCTTACAGATACAGACTAAAGAAACAAGACAATTTCAGTATAAGACTGACCTAGAGAAAGTAAGACAAAATCCCATTTAGGTTAGAGAAGGGGAATTCAACTATAATGGAATATCACAAAGTACCTACTTCTTTAGTATAAGTAATTTAAAGTCATAATAATACAATTCAACTAAAAGTATCGCAGAAAAAACTAATGAAGTGCATCTCAGAACTAAAAAGTTAGGACAAAGATAAAAAAAAACATACACACTAAAAATACTGCAAATGCTCAACAAGTAAAAACAAACCAACTACAGACCAAACTGTCGACAGAGCAACTATAGAATACAGATTGGTGGATGCTGGGGATGGGAGCCAGTTAGGGGAGTGGCCTATTGTATATAAGTTTTCTTTAATATACTAGAACGAGATCTAGTTAAAACGCCATTTGGTGAATCATGTGGTAAAAGTTTTGCTTGATCATTACTAGCCTACTAGTGCTGTAATATACTGGTTCTTTTTTAATATTGGGGGCCACAATGGCCTTTCTTCTAGGTTGTTTGACTGATAGGATTGTACGTTAACTTTATGTTGAAAGCTTCCATTATTTTACGTTTGTATACTGTAAGTTTTCTTCCCAGATTATAGTTATTTCTCTACCTAAATGTTCTGCATTTTTTGTTTCATTGATTATAACTATACGCTATCGCTAATTCTTTAAATGTTATTTTATTTCACACTTAGGAACTTGTAATACTGGAAATACAGTGTTTTATCCTATTTGCCATTTTTTAGGTTGATTTTAAACTAGATGAGGCCTTCTTTGTTTTATATTTTAAAGGCGTTATACATTTTACATTTCCTTTTTCCGATAATAAAGGCAGATTATCATGTACACTTAACTAGTGGTTTGTTCTTGTCTTTGTTAATATTATAAATTATTTTTAAATTTATAAATAACCCATTCACGATAACTGTTATAATTTAATTCCTAGCTAGAAGTTAGTTCTCGATGTAAACTGATTTTATCAGAAGAAATATTGTAGGCCAGTAACGAATGAACTATTCCTTCTTTGACAGAATTATTATTGTTGGAATTGTAAATTTAAATAATTCGACCACGCAGCTGGACCGCTGACGTGAGTTGAGCAAATTTCCAAAATTAAAATTATATGCCTATGTTTTAGGGTTTAAACCAACAATTTGGGAAATATGTCTCTCCTCACGAAGGCGTTGAACAGCTGTCTGTGTGTACGCAATATCTTAGTAGAATTTGTTTCCTCCTAGTGGCCTCGCGAGTTTGCACCACTTGGCTTCGAACCGGGTACTTTTATGGTATTTTACATTTTGGTCTATTTTGGGGGAACCAAGCGAGCTATAAGGTCGCGTAAAAAAACAAAATGTGCAGAATAACATTCTACATTTATATTTTAAGAAAAAACTCTAAAAAAATTTCATTCTCGTAATGAAAATTTCAAAAAATTGTTACTTCCGGTCAAAAAACATAATTCCGGTTGTTGGATTTTTTTGGCTAACGAACTCGTCCAATCGACATAGACAACCATCACGTGTACCAAATTTGGACCAAATCGGACTTAAAATGCGGCCGCTAGAGTGCGAACACATACATATAGATATATGAATTTTAATGACACCCCAAACCGTGTTCTGGGGAGTGGGGACCATGATCGGTGTTCATTTGCTACTCCCGACCTTGGGTCTCACCATAAGGGCCACTGCAATAGCTCATTTTTCCTATGGAAATTCGCTAATAACCACGTGTGCGTTTTTATTTCCATAAACTGAAGATTTTAGGGCAACTCTATCTTTCTCAAGAAACAGATTTAGACAGGCTAGTTTATTATTAACCGTTTGCCATTGATTAAGGATAAATAATACGAAGTGTTGTTAATTAAAACAAAAAAAAAATGTTAATAATCTATTACTTCAACGAGGTCAAATGTTATCTATATCGCTAAGGATTTGTAATCCATCACTTTGGTGTTTAAGAACAAAGGCTTGACACATTTTAGAAACATATAAAATATATTATAAAACTAGAAAAGGATATACATTTAAAAAAAGGTCCCTCAATTGCCCATATATGGATAAATAAGTAGTATCAACCTTTAACTAAAATAAATATGTTATTTTTCCATTTCAGAAAATATGTATTTCACACCAGAATACTTGTGATATATAATGCATCGCATTATTATTAGGTTATAAATTTTAAATCGACACATTTAAATTATTTTTAAATCAACACTAAATAAATTTTCTCCGAAACAAATAAACAAACTATACATTGTAGGCTTTCTACACTCTAAATAAATATTGAGCGTGACTTGTGAGAATATATACTTGATAGATTATCTTGTATCAAGTTTCTACACTATACGTTAAAGTATATTTTGAATAATGATACTAAGAAATAATAATGTTTAGCAATAATTTTACAACAATGTTTAAAAATATCTGTCTTATTATATTATGTATTATATAATAATAATAATTATATACCTATATCACCATATTATATAAAAATTATATCTCTTGATATTTTCTACCAAATTTTAAGCTGCCTACGCTGTATATTGAACACAAGTCGCTTGATCACAAATATATATATATATATATATACATTTATATAGCTATATATATAGCCACACACCTTAGATATTAGTACAATATTTTTAATACTTAATACCCGCTTTTATTCTTATTTGCAGATACCGTTTACTTTAATTCAGACCAGAAAGTGTATGCAAACTATCTATTTGATATTTTCACTATACTTTTATACGAACTACGAACCTTCCAAAGCAATAAGCATAGAAGAAATATATAATACTCTTAAAATACTTTGATAGACAACTATCGAAACAAGTAGAGATCTCAGCCATGTTCATATCATACTTGAGATAATTATTCCAAACCCAGATTTTAATATTTGTGTCATAAGCAACAGCTGATGCAATTTATACCTTCAGTCAAGAGGATGTGACCATATGCCTATTTGTTTTAGATTCTCCATACCAAACAAAATGCATATCTAAACAAAGACATTGCCACGCGCAAACCTCCCTACCCCTTTAATTTATTCAATAAACACAACCTTTTGTTGTTAACTTTAAACTTTCCATCATCAAATAACACCCAAGTGTTTTCAGGCCTTATTTGATGATGTTCTCTTGTAGGCTACTACCCCGTTAGAACAATTTGAGTGGTTTGGCGAGGGCAAGAAAAGGAAAACTTTTTGTTTCCTATTCTTAAGATTTTTAAATTTAAATTAATTAGACCTTTTTCGTCTTTTGTGTAGTACACTAGCTCAATTCTAGACTCTTTTTCGGGATCGTTCCCTTTGGAGTTAAATTTGTAGTGATCCGTGAATAACTCACCTGCTGACTTAATTACACTAGAGCACTGAATGGTTTTAGGATTATTTTGATTGGATTTGTAAATTATATATTCCAATTTTTCTATTGAAAACACAAAAACGATTTATTATTTAACATAAATCCATTAACTTTGAAACAACAAATTATTATTTTCAAAAACACAATGAAATTGATTAATATTTAGCTTATAATTACAAATATTGAAAAGTAGCAAAGTGATTAATTAAAATTTGTATCTTAATGATTATATTATTTACATACGACGATTTGCCATTGTGAGTAATGAAATTTACTAAACGAGTTTACTTTATTCAATTTCCCCAGAATCTACTTGAATTTATTTATTTTATATATTACTTTGCAAAAAAGGGATTTATTTAAAATTATAAGTAACATTGATTGTTTGCCACTTACAGAACACAAGAAGTTCGACGCGTAATTCTTTCTGTTGATTTCCAGCGATTTAAAGTTGTTCTCCTTCGTCCCCAGAATGGTTTCTTCGGCTTACAGTTGTCTTCTCCTGGACTTAATTAAAGTTGTCCTCTCCTAGTTGATTGTAGTATCTTTTGGCAAGATAGGCCGTTTATATGGATATTCTTCTCCCGAAATTATCACGACCCGACTTAGCTTTAGGCCGGAGCTAGTACGCAACGCACACCGAAACTGATCGCCCTACGATCTTCTCTAAGTACCCTCGGAACTCGGTCAGATGTTTACTCGTTGGCGCTTCGTGCTAAACTCAAGTTTAGAGATGATGCATGCTGCTTCCTCGACTTGTTACTTGTCAAACGAGCATCTTTCTCTATGTGACAAGAAATTCTGATTTCTTGCTTTAGAAATATATTTTTTGGTCTTAATATTTTCCTGATTTATTTGATGAATTTTAGTGCCTTTATTTCCCATCGATTAGGCCTAATTTAATTATTATCTTAATTTTTTGAATTACAATGTGCGCTCTGTTTTGTTTTGCGTAGTACCTCCGATGACGTAACTTCCCTCTTGGGGCTTCGGTCTCGCGTTCCTGTATGAACTTGTCGATTCACAATTTTTGCATTGATTTCACCCAAACTCTATAACTTCTTTTTGCGTGGTCGGATTTTGGTTTTATTTACTTCTATGGATTGGTTGACGTTTTCTAATTTCTCTGGAATTCGAATGGCGTTTCTACTCCTCTTCCTTCTTGAGTTATAGACTTCGTTAGTTTTGCTTAAATTTTGAAATTTATTTCCTGTAAATTTGAAATTTTCCATTTTTTCTTGCTTGTATCTTCTTTGGTTGGTCTTGAAACGCGCTAATCTGGTGTTGGATTTTTGATAGCTTGTTTGGTTGTCTAGTTATTCAGCTTGTTGTTACTCTAATTGCCTTCGTTTGGTTTTCGGCGTTTCATTCCCCCCCTTTAAAGCTCTTTTCATATCTCACATGGCATTACAATTTATTACACATATATAGGCCTATACCCTATTTTATCAATATTTCCCTTTTATTAATCTCCCTTGTATTTATTTTGAATTAATAAATTTTTTTATTAATTTATTTTATTTATACAAAACTATTTATTTATTTATATTGAACTTCGGCTTGATTATGCCCTATTATTGACTCTATTAAATGCTATTTTTTATGATTTAATTACATTTGAACTTTATGAGTTATTGGCCTTTTTATGCACAAGAATGACTTTACACTTTATTTTTTAGCTATTAAACTTTATAACTTTATATTTTTTATTACTTTATTTTCTTAACCATTTTTAGCTCTACTAATGACTCTACTTTGTTTTTGGATTTTATTCAAATTCTGCAAATTCAATTTGTTTACGCTTACATTTTTGTCTATAACTTTTTAACCAATTATCATAACAAACTTATTTTTATTACTCCTTGCTTATTTAACTCCCCTTTCAACATAAATCTAATAATAAAAATTTTTTTAAACAAATTACAAACCCCTATCTTTCTATGTTAACTCATTTCTAACCAAATTTAGACAAGACTGGACAAGTCTATTCCTGTCAGATCCTGCAAGGTTTTGGCTCGATTTTGTCGCTAATGCATACGTCATAGTCTGCACTTATTCAACTACCACAATTTTAGTTAATTCTTCAAAATTATTAATAAATACTATTTTTACATTGGAAACTACTTTTTTATCTTAATTTTGGGCTTTTTTGACACCCTTTGGCTTTAATCTTTTGTTATATTGACTTTGAATTGATTTTAATTAATGTAATTAATTAACCCCAATTGGATCGGTCGATTGGCCGTTCCAACATGTATACTAATATAGGCTATTCCTTACTATGAATATTTGCAAACCATCTAATATTTTAAAACAGCCTACAAATAACAATATTAATTAATATGTAACTTTAGGTAAATTACATTTTCATATATAACTAGAAAGGATAAGTAAAATTACGTAAAAACTGTTCCATTTTTCTAATATATCAATCTAATAGGTGTAGCCTTAAGTTTTGAGGGAAAATTACTGCAATTTATTCGTAATACGCCATTAAATGTGCATGTAGGCTATTTATTAGAGACAATAAAATTAACGGATGGTTTCATATATTAAAATAAGAAATAAAAATCCATAGCTGTTACAAATGTATAAAGTAAAATTGTCTATACTAATAAAATGCAGTGTCGGCGAGAGAATTGATGGGCCTCTGTGAAGCATGAGTGTCTGGCCCCCTTTTGTATGTATGTATATACAGTATATATTACGACTGTGTTTTGCCAAAAAGTAAAATATGAAGTTTTTTAGTTTTATCAGTATATATAAGAAAATACTATTTGAATAGGTACTTACATAAAAGTTGGTTATATTGTACAATTCTATAATTTTTCCTTTTAATTTCAACTATATTATTATTAAATTTCAATTACATACACTTTTGTAATTAGCCTAAAATAAAAACCCTGATTTTGGTTATATTTGCCTTTTTTCATCATTGCACTTAAGAATTTTGCCTTATTTGGCCTACATTTTTCCTTTTTGCAACAAAAAAATTGAAGGACTTAGTTATTCGTCCTTCCGTTTTTTTTGTTAAACTAAACATTACAATAATCATTCAAACATAAATAACTAAAAAAACAAGCTCAAACAGTTTCTTTATAAAGTATAAAGAACAAAAACTTATTTGCATTCTGAAAATTTGTAGAATGATCAGCTTTTTAAATAAAAACATATACAGAAAAAACTTGATAACCAACAAAATCACTTTTAATTATTAGTTTACAAAAGTTGTTATTATAATAATTATTAATTTGAAAATAATACTGTTTTAGAAGTATACAGAAAAATGTAATAACAATCGCAAAACTTTTAGATTTAACGACTATTTTAATTCAAAAAGTATAAAAAAAACTGATTTAACTTATCTAACAAGTAACAAAACCCATTTAAATTATTTAGAAATTGAAATGTAAACCAGGAACTACTGTACAATGTGGTAGTACGAAGTATTTTTCACAATAAATGAATGGTTTAAAAATTGATAACGAGCTTCCTACTCTGTTATTAACATTGTTAATTTATTTGAAATTGCTGACTGTTAGACCTAACAAAGTTTGGTTTGGTTTGGTAATTGGATTATTATATAGCAATAGTTGTTGTAGGAAAGTTGTAATGTTGCCTAGTAAGGTTATTCATTGAACCTTCGAGCTATTTCCCTTGCAAACTGGTAAATAATATCACTAAAATCCAAACTGATTGCGAAATACGACTCCATTGACATTTGTGTTAAGCCACATAGCCTTTGTTGCACAATAGTAGAGCGACATAAAATCTTAATCCTTTTTAAGGGTCTGCTCCAGTAATCGAGAAAGCAACCGACGACCCCAGCGCTTCATTCTATAACCATATCTAAGCAGTGCAACTTCTTGCAGCTTTGACATTACCCCATGAAAACCATTTTATAAATCGATTGTTTGTAATTGAGTCCTGAAAAAAAAAAAAAAACGAATATTCTTTATAAAATTGCGGATCCGGCTCGCGATTCACTTTTAACTATACATTTTTTATTTTTTATTGTGTAAGGAAAAGTTTAAACTTGTTACTTAAAAAATGTCAATTACGTGATAAACGAACGAAATTGAAAAAAAATGTGAAACGCAAAACAGATGCGTATTGAGACTATGGTTAAGATGAGACCTTCAAAACAATTTTATGATAAAAAAATTAACGAAATAAATGGTTTTAAATTTAACATTGCTCTTAAGGGATAACATCCAAGATGGCCGCCACTACAGCAGACCCTTAAGGAAGGCGCCAAAGGAAAGTTCAGCTCCGGCTACGTCCGGCTAAATATCCGGAGGACAATATTATTTTATCAAGTAGTTCTTGAGGTTTAGACTTTGTGTCAACCACGACACACGACAGCTTTGCGAGGGAAGCCGAAAGTGGACGGGGTGTAGGTTGCCGAGTTTGCCCGAAGGTATCTTGAGCGTCTGTGGGCCAGCCGTCTTTTCGGTCCAACTCGTACCTGCCTACCCAACACGTTTTCAAGGGTCACAATTTATATCGGTTTAGTGATCGTTTGACACACCTAAATGAACGTCCAGAACGGCGCACCGCACCTACCACCGACCCTCGCCCCAGTTACGCACCGACCCTCGCACTATTGCCCCAGGCGAAAACATGGCAATTACGAAGCACCGCACCATCGCACCATCCTTTAGGTGGTTCAGTATTTTCAGTATCTTCTTCAGATGAGGATCTTATATTATTAGAGAATAATTTAAGCAAATATCTAATTCGTAAACCGAGAAGATAATACAGTACATCCACTAAACAAAAAGAGGCAGCAATATGGAGAATTTCATTACTTATATTCGGACTTAAGACGAGATCCAGAAAGATTTGTGGGATATATGAGAATGAAACCCATTACATTTGACAACATAATGGAGAAAACTGGAGATAAACTTGTTAAAAATTATAAAAACTTCAATTTCCAACCCATATCTGTTGCGGAACGATTTTTGACTACATTTTTCCTGTTTCAAAATGGCGGCCCTAACATTTCAAAATTTTGGTTTTTGGTATTTAAAGTTTGGTCATAAGTCCAACTGTTTCAAAATGGCGCAAAAAGTGAAAGTTTCATGTTTTGTTGCCTTTTTTTTATAACTGGGAAACGTAAATTAAATACATTGAGAATAATGATAACCATTCAAAAACGAAAATGTTATTGGGTGGTTAATGGTTATCAGTGTTAAGTTTTTTTGTTTATAACATTCTGCGTGCAAGAAAGTTAACGTATTCTTCCGTAATATTTTTTATTTGCCATGAGCTAACTATGAACTACTATAATTTAAAATGTTACACCTATCTGTTGATTCACATTTTGTGGCAACTTCTTTCCACAATTTCTGAAGAATCATGCTGTTATGGTGATTTTCGCGAGTTTTATCCCACAAAGGAGTTCTTAAAAATACTTCGCTTATCAATTTCCATTTGTTCATGTTTCAACCAAAACTACCGTACGCTTAAAAAAATACACACTATACTGTTGAACTGAACAAATGATCAAGGGTGCGAGGTGCGAAGAAAAAAAAAAAAAAATAGTCTCCCAATTTCTTGGTGCGGTGCTTGGGTCGGTGCTTCGTTGTGGCCACGTAGAATAACATAGAACATATTTTGGTGCTAGGAGCTGGCGATTTAGTTTTCTATGCACAGATTATACGTATATCCGTCCCAAGGGAATTGCTGCTGATCGCTGTGTGCTCTGTTGGAGATAATGGATCGTTAAGAATCGTTTGATGTACGATCCGTCTGTGAACCAGTAAGGCCGTTTCACCTGTGGTCTTCCGGGTTTGGGTATTGGGACGATATCATAGGTCGATAGGTAGTATATAGCATGGAATGTTAAAGTGATTGGATGGTCGGAGGTGAGATTCTCATATTAGAGAAATATCGATGTTTCTTTCTTGGAGGAAGTTTCGGAGTTCAGCTTTACGACTGAAGACTCTATTGGCATTCCATGCGAGAATTTTGAGTTGTCTATCCATTTCGCATGAATAGGGCAACTAGGGAAGTAAGTATGGTTATGATAATTGTTTTTGTATCGCTCTCCGTTAGGAGTTTAGGAAGGATCTCTTGGATCCAGAGGGCACTACCGGCTTTGATCTTGGGGGAATGGCTACCACTTTCTTTTGTGGTATTGTTTTTGTGGTAGCATGAGCCTTTTTAAGGGCCCGTTGCGCCTTTGATGCCGCCATCGTAGCCATTCAATAACAGTTGGATGCCCTACAGCCGTGCCTCAAGATGTGGAGACTGCAGTGAACATAGTCAAAACGCAAGCCATCCAATTTTCTCCACTACGTAGATTTTGTAAAATAAAATTAACTATTAACAAATCACCTATAACATGGACCCGTCAAGTCAAATACCTTAGAATCACGTTTGACTCTAAATTAAATCTGTCCCATCACGTCAAGCAAACTTTGTCAAGGGCTAAATCTGTCCGTGGCAGACTCCTTCCAGTCATAAACGGCAAGAGCCCTCTACCATTTCGTATCAGATTATCCATGTATAAAACATACATCAGACCAGTACTTAGTACTTACGTGCTTGGTACTCTCTACTATCTGTTTCTTGGAAGAAAAAGTTGCACTCCTTCCAGAACAAAACACTCCGTTAGACCACCAACTCCCCATGGTACGTATCGAACGTCACCATCTCTCAAGGGCACAAAATCCCCACACTCGAGGACTTCATCCTAAAATTAACTAATAGAGTCAAACACAGAGCCGAAGAGTCTCGATACACACACATCCAACAAATCATTACTGATCATGCACCTCCGCAGGACATAAGCAAACGTCCCTTATGTCTGGTTTACGAACCACCATAAGGATCCAAAAACCCAAGCTCAATAATTCTTAAACACCATACACTTTCGTAGCAAATCCCAGCGTATTCCATAGATTCACCATCTCGTTCTCACACAAAAGTTACTCCAATTTTAGTCAATAAACGTTCAATATAGTCATTTTTAAGATTCAGACAAGCAGGCATTGTTTTAAAACAGATGCTGTCTCAAAACCAAGACTACGGTATTGCCAATTTAACGGATTTTGGTGCGAGGATTGGTGCAATGCTAGGTGTGAGGTGCGGTGTGACGTTGTGGACAGGCCCTAAGTCTAAGCCTCCACTTGCGATTTACAGTAGCGCGATTGTTTAGTCGCAATCAAAAGTAAAAATAGAACTCATAGAGGTGCTTGCGATGAAAAAATCGCTGCGATTAAATAATTGCATCTGGTTATATTTTGACGGCGACGCGACTATCGCTCTTCCCAATAAGTCACACGTACAGGCATGAATGTGCATCCATTAGCAACAGTTTAGTCGCGCTGTAGCAGTTTTAACTTCCACCAAACGTTGATTTGTTTCACAATATTGTTAATAGTTCATGGTATTATTAATAAACATCCTCGATGGAGGTCATATAATTTCTATGTTTAATTTGTATTAAATTAATCGCTGTTTATTTGAGTTTTTTCAAATTTAATTAACCAAAGTAATTTTGTATTATTCAGCTGGTCATTGTTTGTTTAATTAATTGTACGCATGTTTACATGCTGAATATGAAGAAAATACAAAAATATATTTTTCGTATTCTGGAGGTAGTCTATAACAAATATTATTATTAAAATATTATACAAAAGCGATTAGTTTTTATTATTTTTTATTACATCGAAATTCAGATGTAGTAAAACATATAATAATAGATGAAGTTGCAGGAATAACTCAGATTTAGAGTTTTTGCAGTTTTTATACTTTATGGAAATAATACACAACTTAAAAAATTGTTTTAATAAAATAATATTTTTTTAATCTTTGGCTTGTTATTTGATGAACCTAATACAAATTCTTACGGCGTTTTCTTCTCGCCCGGAGCAACAAAGCGATAACACATCAAGTTCCAATGTCGTATATATATTTTTGAAATGTTGAAAAACATCTTTCAGTCGATTTAACTGTCGCAAGTGTGAACATTCAAAACTTTTTCGTCAGCTATTTTTTTTAACAAATACTTGACTATAGGCCTACATCGCAAGTGGAGGTTTAGCCTATAACCTGTTTTTGAAGAATTAACAATGTTTTCCTTTCATTTATTTATTTTAATTTATGCATTTGCCCCCTCATCTAGGTGGCCCTGATAAACTGTGAAGGATTGGCTTGCTAAACAGGCATTGGTCTCTCACAATAAACTTATTAGATTGATCACAAAATATTTTATAATACGCCCGTACAACATTATTAAAGGAATAAGAAAATAATTTATTGAAAGAGATAGTATAATATAGTTCTTTAATGTCATGGACATGTGCATAGTAAAACAATGTAACCTTATTAAAACACAAACAGAAATTTTCTCGTTCGTACATTAATATTAGTTCAACTGCTTTAACTCAAACGTACTTTTCTTCAAACAAACTTTGACTTGCAGTATTTACACCAAAAGACGTGGTAAATGTCTTTCTATTCGAAATGTTTTTGATATTAATACAACAAATATTTCTTTCAAATATCTTCCAATAAAATTGATCCTTATATCTTTAACGTTCAAATCAAGTGTAAACGGAAAAGAATTATTATTTTTACAGCAATCAGTTTAGCTTTTGCTACAAACGTCTAGTTAATAGGCATCAGTGCACAAACAGCCCACATCGAAATTAACGTTCTAATTTCAATATTTCACCATGGTTAAAAAGAAATTGCAAATTATGTGTGTGGAGATAGAAAGGGGGTTGGCATGTGAAGCACGCAATTGTCTCTTCTAGGGGCAGATTGCTAATCATCTGTAATTATTTGTTTACTTAATGGTAATATAGTTTTGTATTATTAATAATTTTGTATTATATATTATTTCTTCTTCTTAATAACAACTGGATACCATAAACCTACCCGATCCAAATGACTCTGTCGTAATAATTAATTAGTAATTTGCGTTAAAATATCAGAGTACACAATGATCTGGTTGCTTTACAGCGTGTGAGCCAAGCGAGCAGGGAGCGGAGACATCTAGTTTGTTTATATAATTAAAACCTGGATATACTTGTACATGGAAGCTTGCACTTTACTTTAAGTACATTAATTGTATGAGTTTGTTAGAAACCGTAACCACTTTGTGGCTTAATTATAATTCTACTTAAGTTTTTTTAATAGAAAGAGAGTAGTTGAGGCTGGTACGCAAATTAGAGCAAAACTAATTAAGTTTCAGAAAATGTAACAAACTGTTGAAGAACAC
>JAGFPH010003033.1:7644-17820 GCA_018207615.1 Philaenus spumarius
TTTGCATAAAATACTGACGCTGAATGTTAATAGCTACAGAAATAAGCGAGAAAAATGCGAGTTAGAAATCGCGTTCAAAGGGTTCTTTACCGGCAGCAGTCCCGCAGTAAAAATAATATTGATACCGTAGTAGAAAATGCATATACCGAATGTACCAAACTAACCATCTAACCAACGACAATAACCATGGCTGGAATAAATTATTTACTCATAGTGGGAACCAGTGAAAAGGCGACGGTTGTCTAACTCAATAGGCATCATGTTAACATACATAGCATGAACAAAAACACATTTTTATAATTTTTCAAATTCCCCTTATATTTTTGAAAATACTACGCTAACATTTTGGGGGGAAAACAGTAGGTTTTGTAGTTTCCTATTTATCTTTACTGAAAATCTTTGCGAATTGAAACTTATATAGGCCTAATGTTTCTGTTCTATTAAATTGAATAAAATGTTAATTTTCCTTTTATGTTTTCAGCAGTAATCAAGAATGCTTGTGAAGATAATAGTAATCTCAGCCTGTGCGAGTGTATTGTACTGCCTAGAAGAGAACACGACAGTTTCACCAACATCACCATCCTTAACATCTAAAGGTAAACAAATAGAATAACTGTAGGCCTATTATTTATTGGTTTACATTGTGTTTATATTTATTACAGTAAACTATACAGGTGTTTGATCAATGTAATAACCTAAAAGTCCGACAGGTTTAAATAAACAAATTCGTTGTATAAAGTTGTAAATGATGTGGATACACAACTAAATAAGTAGGTCTGTAGCAGTGTGTGGTTGTTTGGTTGCACAACCCCCAAGAAATAAAACAAAACATTAATCACATTAATATTTCTTTAAATATCAGTGCATTATCAATATCAACCTCATTTCAATCCAAAATTATACGGCCAAGAATGTCCCCAAACGGTTGAAAAGCCGAAGAATATAAGCCCAACCTTCTCGCGCAGCGTCTGGGAACGCAACGCACTGCTTCTGCAACCAGAGTCTTATGCAGTTATTAGCAGTGAAACTGGTGGGGAGTTTGTAACTTATTAGTTGCTATGACAACTCACATAAAGCCATCAGGTGCGCAAAAGTTCTGCAACCCGCCACCGGGGCGCTAGGTTTTTGCCAGCCAAAACTCCTTTTTGTTCTGTCATATTTCATGTTTTGTTTAGTGAATAATACAAGACATTTTGAGGTTATGTGTTGTTCTCGTATTTTGGCTAGCTGTGTTTGGTGTTTATTTGTTTTAGATTGTGTTAATATATTTTAGTGTGTGTGTCTGGATTATACTAGTAATGCGGAGAATGTGGAGTGAGTAAAGAGTAAAGTAGTATAGTACGGTACATAGTTAAATCCATTACAATAGTTGTTTTTATATATCCTTCATAACTTGTAGCAATTTGAGTGGGCCTAGACAGAAAGTGTAGTGTTGATTAGACGCCAAACAAAAGCTGTTAATATTCTTTTCATAATTAATATTCGTGCCATTCGTGATTTAATTATAGTTTTAAAGATAGGTCATAACCTATTACCAAAATGTTTGAACCCATTATCCCAAATCTATTTTCAAACATCCATACAATTCAAATAATAGTTTTTGAACAAAAAAGGATAGGCCAAGTTCCTAAATTGGATATGCGGCGAGTTCATAAATCCGATTATGTTTATTTTATAGGTTATGTTTATTATAAAATTAAAATTCTGTTAAGATTGCCCATCTGAAGAAAAGACGGATGGACTTTCTTTTTAAATGAGGTTAGTGATATTTAAACATATAATGTGCCTGATTTCTATGTTTATTCGTGCATGATTTAAATTGTTATTTTCAGTTTATTCACTATTTTATTGTAGGCTAGTAGTACCCTTAACTGAAAGCTACAAATTTGTCATTTGTTCGTAATGGTAACCAAACCATTTTAATGGATTTAAGTTAACATGTGTTGTAATTAAGACAAAAACTTATAATTCCACGTGTAATTCATCATATAAAATAATGTGTTAAATTGCGTTCATATTCCATACCACCAGACCCCCCCCCGAAAATTCTCTCCGCATAATTGCAACCACCAAGTTAATAACTCACCAGCCGCCACTGGTCTGTAGTAGTGATGATCAGTTCACGAACTATTCGTTGAACGAATCATCAGATGAATCGATTGATTCATGACAAACACAAATAGTTGCCGCAAAACGTAGAGAGACACCCCTCAGGTAGAACGGAACTTCCTAATCACCTGTTGACAAACAATGCCTTTGTTAGAAGCGGCCACCCGGGACTGCCGGCATCCGCCTGCTATTCCAAGGGATTCTGTGTCACACTATAGTTTGTAAACAATTGATACATTAGGCCTACATTATCGAATGCCGGCTCATTCGTCTTACTTAGACAAATAAAAACCAATTTGAATCACAGTTCTACGACGTACCGTTACTGACATAACAGCGCCCGTGATGTAATGGTGAAAGTTAAGCGACAACTGTTATTTCGGTAACGGAACGTCTTAGAACTGTGATTCAAATGTGTTTTTATTCGTCTAAGTAAGACGAAAAAAGTGAGCAGTCATTCGATAATGTAGGCCTAATGTATCAATTGAGTGTGACGCAGAATTTCTTGGAAAATAGCACAAATAACAGGCGGATGCCGGCAGTCCCGGGTGCCCGCTTCTAACAAAGGCATTGTTTGTCAATAGGTGATTAGGACGGTCCTTTCTACCTGAGTTGGCGTCTCTACGTTTTGAGGCAACTGTAAGTGTTGTGTGTTTGTAAACATTTTAATGTGCTGTGACCTCTTCAGAGTGAACAATTAAATAGATATCTGACGATGGAGTTACGACTCTGAAACATGTCATAATAAAGAAATTGACTTAAAGTCACATACAAGGTAATTTATTATTACAATATTCCAGAATATTCCCAGAATGTTCTATAATATTCCCAGAATGTTCTAGAATATCCCAGAATGTTCTAGAATAGTCCAGAATGTTCTACAATATTCCAGACGAATTGTTCTAGAATGTTCGAGATTTTTGTAGAGTGTTTTAGAACCTTCCAGAAGGTTCGAGAACACTTTAGAATGTTCCAGGCGGTTCTGGACCTTTGAAGGGACCTGTTCCGGAACATTTTAGAATGTTCTAGAAACTGGAAACGGGACTATGAAGCTAGAGGCTTAAAACTTGGTACGCCTTACTCTTATTTTATGTACAGAAGAGAAAAAACATTTTCATTGCGATTGTTGATTGAGATAGCTTTATGCGGCTCGGCGACTACCAATTATTTTTAAGTGGAAATTATTTATACATTGTAATAGAACGAACCAAACAAAACTAAACATAGGCTTGCTCTAGAAGTTAGTTCTCAATACATTTTTTTGTAACTTTTTCATAAATGTAAAAAAGTTTCGTAATTTAGTTCTAAATGGAACTTTGGTACCACTAAAAGCGCTAGGCTGCCGCTTGGGGTTTAATTACCGTTTTGAAAGGCATACTTTGGGTATATGTGTATATACAGCTAAATAAAACTTATTAGATTAGTTACCGACATGTATTTAATTTTTAAATAACTGTTTCATACTATATTGCAGAACTTATTTTAGATCATTGAAAAATATATTAGCTTTATACACAAACTATCAGCTTTAATATTCCGCCGTTTAAAATCTCCCTTGATATCTCCCACAATTAGCTTCTTTTAGTTTGGAAATGTAAATAGCCTAAACAATAAAGTCAGAGTAAGGTTGTAACTGTATTTATAACAAACAATATTTTATTTACATAACTTTTATGATACCAAAATAGTAAATGCGTGTAAAGACATTTTACAAGCTGAATATGAAAAAACATAACTTGGCCTATCTAAGCTGACGGTCTCATTGACCTAAATATGTTGTGGTTTTGCAAAGGTGATTTCTTATTGGTCTAGGCGCTCGCTACTACAGTGACTCATCCGTAGCGGACGCCATCTTGTGGTAGGCAGTGATATACGGGTGGCGTCAGCTTTCGGCTCAAGTGACCCTTCTATTATTTTTCTGTGTTCGTTTTTTGAAACTCACTGTAAGTTTTTTGGCCAGTGAACTTTAAATATTTACCCGATGTATTTCTTTCGTTCATTCATTCATATCTCCGAGCGAAGCCGCTGTACCTTTACTACAATACAAGTAAACTACGTAAAAACGATTTGATTATTTTGGTATTACAATAAGTTTTTAGGGCTTTCTAAAGGTAGGACTTGTTATAAACTACTTTAAGTCCGACCTAAAAATGAACTGTCTTAAAACCTATGAAAATAGTTTGATTGAAACTCTACCGCCTTTGAGAAAGTTGGCTAGTAAACGTGAAAGACTAGTTACTAACAATCTAAATAATGTCAAACTACTGTACTATTTCTGCATAAATACATAAATCTGCATATTATAGTTCACAACACACTTGCTGTCATGGAAAGGCATGCTATCATTATAACGAAGCTAAGGTAACTGCTGGTTTTCTGTTTAATTACTATGCCATAATTTTAGAAATGTGGAAGCCTGGGGGTAAATAACCATGACTTGTCATTCTGTTTAGTATTATTTATTGACAGACAAAATAATTAGTTAAATACATACACTTTAACTTGGCAGCTGTGTGATAAACATGTGTTTTTAAGTAAACAAAATTAATCTTACATTTGATTGTGAAGATCGATCTATGCCCTCGCCTTCATTTCCTGTCCATTGACAATTAAAGTTAGTCAATAGATATTTATTTTTCCGATTTTGTTCGTTGAAGACTTTTGTTATTTTACTGTCCTGTTTTGTAAAACTACAATTTCATTCTAACAAATATAAATCATATTGTGCAATACCAGGACGAAACAGTCCCATACAGTCCTCTTCAATATAACTTATCTTTCATCAAATTTGGAGATAACCTTTTTTAATTTGCAAGAAATCGTTCATGTACATCTAAATTATAATTAATAGGTGACAGAATGTAAATTATCACATATATTATTTCTCAAGGCCATTTTTTGTCGGTACGCCATAACTTCCTTAATACATCATCAAATTACATGAATGAGGCATAATTTTAAAGCTTTCCTTAACCGCTACACCGGAAAAACATACAATATACAATTATAAAAAAAAGGGAAAAAATACAGAATCCGAAAGTATCAGTGATGTAAGATCAAGTAAGTTGTAGGGATATTTTCCTGGCGTTGGCAACACTGATGATAACAATACCCAGCTGGAGAGCTGCCGTTACGCCACTACATTGCTATTTTTAATTAATTGTAAGCGTGGTTATAAACAGCATTGTGGATACAGCATTGTTATTCCAAATTGAGAATGCGAATGCTTCGCACGGGTCAGCTAGTACATTTTTATTAAAGATATTTGTTTATGAACAAGGCGAAAAACATTATATTCAGTCGAGTCACTTGATAGCAGTAAAACAACGGGGCGAATTTTGTTACCTACTAACTATACATTGGAGCTTTCTACAAATTTAAATGTCAAACGCACATGGCGGAAACTAAAAAAATTCGAACACGCAGCTGAACCGCTGACGTGAGTTGATCAAATTTCCAAAATTAAGGTTTAGGCCTATGTTTTAATGTTTCAACCAACAATTCGCTAAATAGGTCTATTCACGACGCTGCTGAATAGCTGCAAAATTGTTCGCACGCCATTCCTCATATTGGGAGTATCTCCAATACACAATGCATTGCGTGCTTCGCACGCCATTCCTCGTATTGGGAGTATCTTCAACACTCAAAACATTGCGTGCTTCGAACGCCAACCCCCGTATTGGGAGTATCTTCAATACACAATGCATTGCGTGCTTCGCATGCCAACCCCACAGTAGAATCCACCACATGTCTTTGAACCATGTAGGCCTACTTCTATAATATTTTACATTTTTATCGATTTTGGGGGAACCAAGCGAGCTATAATGTCGCGTAAAAAAACAAAATGTGCAAAAGAATAACATCCTACATTTATATTTGTAGAAAAAACTCAAAAACAAATTCATTCTCGTATGAAAAATCTCAAAAATAGTTACTTCCGGTCAAAGAACGTACTTCCGATTGTTGGATTGTTTTGGCTAACGAACTCGTCCGAGCGACGTAGACAACCAACATGTGTACCAAATTTGAACCAAATCGGACTTAAAATGCGGCCGCTAGAGTGCGAACACATATATACATATTTATATATGAATTTTAATGGCACCCCAAAACGTGTTCTGGGGACCATGATAGGTGCTCATTTGCTACTCCCGACCTTGGGTCTTACCATAAGGGCCACTGCAATAGCTCATTTTTCCTATGGAAATTCGCTAATAAGACCGGCATTAGTAAAAACGAAAGTGTGTACAAGCGATATTCTAGTCACGCTAGAGTTCTTTACCAATGTAATACCATAGACCAGCCATCTCAAGGTTGGCTCCCCTCACTGGATTCGATGATTTTACTCGAGTGGTATATAGCACACCCTTAATACATCCCGCAGGGTGTTTCTGGAATCTGAGGAGATAATCCAGAGAGTGGTTACATGGGTCAATATAAAGAAAAATATTTCTCACAAATGTCAGGAAAATTTTACTTCTTTTACTAACTGATATCTCTAGGACGGCTTCCGACTGATTTTAAATTTTGTACGGTACTCGTCAATGTAAAGACCTAAATTAAAGACCACTAAAGAATACCGTTGCGTGGCGGCCAATAGGATGGGCGCGCAGCGTTGCCATATCTACTAGCCTCGAACACTCCTGGTATTTACCGCTCGAAGCTTGAGCGCACAGTTTAAAGAGTTATAAATGCGTTGAGTCAACCGCGTTCAGTTAGAAGCGTGGGAAGAACGTGACAACGTCGCACTAAGGCGATTGGAGCGTTCAAGGTCTCGGTGTACACAAGCCGGTATTCTTTCGCGATCTTTACTGTAGTGCGAAGAGAATAACCAACTTGTTCCAACGATTCGTTTCAAAATGGCGGCCATTTAAATGAGAACAACACATTTATACAAAACGTCAAGAGTAACATTTTTCTTTGGGAATCCGTTTTTAAATTTTCTTTGGGATTGGAAATCTGTCAAATTTATCGAACAAAGAGTAAAATCAGCGAGTATTAGTTTGTATGCATTTCAAAGACATAGCCTACCATTGGCATATCGGAAATTATTTGCCAATTTCCATAGGAAAGATGAGCTATGCAGTGACCCTTATGGTGAGACCTAAGGTCGGGAGTAGTAAATGAGCACCGATCATGGTTCCCAGAATACGTTTTTGAATGTCATTAAAATTTTTTAAATTATGTGTTCGCACACTAACGGCCGCATTTTAACTCCGATTTGGTCCAAATTTGGTACACACGTCGGTTGTCTAAGTCGCTCGTACGAGTTCGTTAGCCAACAAAATCCAACAACCGAAAGGACATTTGTTGACAGGAAGTAACTATTTTTTTTTATTACGAGAATGAAACGTTTTTAGAGTTTTATCTCAAAAAATAAATGTAGTATATTATTCTGAACATTTTGTTTTTTTACGCTAGCATATAGCTCGCTTGGTTCCCCCAAAATCGATCAAAAAGTAAAATACCATAAAAGTACCCGGTTCAAATCCACGTAGTGAACTTTACGTGGGGGCATCTTCTGATCCGAGGCCGACGGTCGACTTTGTACGCTGCGAGCGAAGCGAAGCTCATAACCCAAGGTCGCAAGGTCGAGGTACAAACCCGCAATGCGAGTGGAACGAAGCATTGCGTGAGTCGAAGCTTAGGCGCAAACAAATTGTACTAATATATTTCGTAGGCCTACACACAGGCTTACAGGCAGAGCCTTCGTGAGAAGAACAATTTCACAAATTGAAGGTTGAAATCCTAAAGGCCTTTTCACACCGCGGTCACACTATGTCACGTGACGTCACGTGACAGATTTTTCAAAAGATCTGTTTCCATAGTTTCAAATGGTGCAATTCACACCGACCTTGCAGAGCCCCACAGACGCTACAAACATCGACAGACGAATCTGCGGGATCGCTCCGAAAGCGATCTTTTCAAACATCTGTCGACGTCTGTGGCTTCGCGCATGCGCACTGGCCCGCTACGCACATGACTACACTCTGTCGCGCAGTTTCGTTAACTCGTTACAAGTTGCTGTATTGCCAGTTTTTTTATTTTTTTTGACGACCGTATTGGATTTTGACAGAATGTTAGTTTTTTAGTTTTTAAAAATGTTAAAAACTATCAATATTTTGTATAGTATTAGTTTTGGATGATACTCATAGAAAGACAATGCACTTTTGGTCAATACGGGAGAAATCGAAATCGGCCGCCTCTACCATTAACCGTTAATTTACTATTCCTTTACGCAGCAAAAAGTAATTTTGTTTTGACACAAACAGAATTTAAAGAAATTAGCTGCTAATTTTCAAAGCAAATCAATATTTGTTTTAATATGTCAAATGTTTATTAATAAAATTATAAACCACCTTCAAACAGGATTTTAAAAAAGGAAATTTTATAGAGCAGTTGTAAAATTACCTTAGGCATTACTGTCAATCTTTCTCTGCTGGAAATAGATCTCCTGCAGTTTGTGTCTTTTTTACTAATATCGTTTTTTGTCAGTGTTAAGATCTCTTTAACTCAGGTTCAGAAAGCCGAAAGTATGTGTTGAATCTGTCACCATCTAGCTTCAAGTGATTCATCGAATAATGATACTCGCCGCACTGTTCCCGTCTCTGATTGATGGGATGAACCCAGCGCGTACGGTTTGTAACCGAGTACAACGGCAAGAGTTCCTAATCACTACTCAAACTACTAACGATGTCATCCAACCCCAAGGCACATTTTTAGTAAACGCGCTATCGCACTTGCCATGATTTTACCTGTTTCAACCGTAGACAGAGCTGTGAACTGACTTGACAGAGCTGAAACAAAGTCCCAATACCTGAAGTCAGACGTCTGTGGCGGTGTGAATTGCACGTCTGTCACGTGACATAGTGTGACCGCGGTGTGAAAAGGCCTTAAAAGATATAAATTTAGTTTTGGAAATTCACTAAACTCACGTCAGCGTTTCAGCTGCGTGGTCGAATTATTGGTTTTACAGCAAACTTTAAACTGTGGGACTTCATCTTAATTATTATTGTGGGCAATAGAATCCAATATTTAAAATTAAAAAGAGGCTCCATTTTCCAATATGGCGGCTAATTTTAAAATTTATTGAAAACCCCTAATTGGTATTACGTTTATGAAGTTTACACATGGTTTAAATACTTTTTTATTCTTTAAATTTTTTTAAACCTAACTGTTTTCCTGTAAATTGGACTGGAAATTTTATTTGGATTTTTGAAAGGCCAAAATTTGGATTTTCTATTTATGGGAAGGAGCTAAAAATATAACTCCCATTTAACCATTCTAAAAATTTTAATTACTTAGAAAAAAAAGAAGAAACAAAATGCCGGCTAGACGTAAACTTTTTTAACCTGATCTCATTTTTCGCATTGAAAAAACATTTTGTAAGCCGCCTACAAATGAAATTGGTTTATATTTCAATGTCTGAAGAATCCACCATAACAATTGCGAGAACAATCCCTACTTTATGTAAATCAGTAAATAGTGATTTAACTTTAGGTCGATGAGCTCACATGGATATTCCGGTTTTTGTTAAAATGTCAACAAGCACACCTAGATGGCGGCAGATTAGCCTGCTAATATCCTTGTGCGTTTGGTTTTCTCTAGTTTGTGTATAAATGATGCGTTTTAGTTACTTAATACCTTATGTATATATTACATCCAAGATGTAAGAACAGCTGATTCAACTAGATCTGCCCCAGGCAGACTGGTTCTGAAGATAGTGTCAAGGCCAAATATTGCCTAATGCGTATAATTTGTTTTGTTTCTTCACTTCGAAGACATCACTTTTTTACAAGACAAGATTCAAAAGTTTAAATCTATTTTTTCATTGAATGTGTTTACCTGATAGAGAAAACGGGTCAGTATTTACCATCCCATGTATGTGTTGTTGGTGTTTTCTCTTCTACCTCTTTGTAATGAACTGTAAATTCGGTGGCGGCTCCTGAATAGAAAAAACGGACGTACATACAACTAAAAAGTTATCGAAGAAGAAAATCTTATTTTACCAGACCTCTCACTAAAATGTTACACGTTTACTCCAAAGTATTTAAAAAAAGGGGCCTG
>JAGFPH010003033.1:17920-50199 GCA_018207615.1 Philaenus spumarius
CTGACGTTTTTTTACAAAGATACTAGTACTGTAGTATCCCCCCCCCCATAAAAAACAACATTTTTTTAAGAACTGATTTATATGTTTGATTTAATCCTACACGCGTCAGACAACACTATAGTGTCGTCTCAGCGCTTCAAGTAAGTGGCAGACAGCACTATTGTATCGTCTGATTGTATTGAATATTTCACCCACTAAAAATCATCCAATCTCAATAAAACAAAAACCATTGGAAAGAAAATGTTTTAAACTTTAATTTTTGTATTTACAAATTTGTTCTAAAACGTATATTTACATAATTATATAATCATAATTTTGAAATTGTAGCCTAGTTGTCTAAAAAGATGACGCAAGAAAATGCACAAAACTTGTCACTTTCCTAAGGCTCATAATCGTTAGACAGACTTGTTTTGAAAAGAATATAAGGTAACCTTTGGATTCTTCAAGATTTGAACTTTCTAACACTGCCTTCCAATCATTCCTCACTCTTATAGTTTCTTAGATATGAAGTTTTCTGTAAACCCTTAAGATTTACAGTTTTTCAACCAATAAGCAAGCATATTTTGTAATCGATTTATCTAGCACAAATCGATATACTTGTACTTTGGTGTTTATATGGATTTTAGTGTAAATTCTATATTTTAGTTTGATATAAGTAAAACCTGATTTAGTCTTCATCGGCTATAGGTCTTGTCTGTGAAATATGTACCATTGCGCTGAATGTCTTAGCGCATTTAGGCCAGCCACTAGAGCAAAAAGAATGCTAATTTTGTTATTGAATTTAACAGCAAGAGACATCCACAGTGACAGGGTAGCACAAGGGTATGTAAAATACAAAAACTATCAGGCAAGGAGATTTTGCGCATTTTGTATAAACAAAAATAGCAAGAAATTAGGACTTTTTGGGTTTTTTGTTAATATTATAAAAAATGATGAATGGATCACGATACTTCCAAAAATTGTTTTTTAAAAAACCCTAATTGGACCACTTTTCAATGAGAAAAGTCGGGAAAACGCTGAAAAACTACCATTTTTTAAAAGTGCATATTTTATCTTTGTTAATTTACAATATTAAGGGTATTAACTTTCAGAAAATGATCGTTTATTATGTGCACTTCAAATAGGAAGAAGATGAAATTTTTCGCATTAATAGTTTTTGACCAATTGCAGTATAAACAATTTAGGCCATTATCTTGCATAATACGCCCTATTAACCTGAGTGACCCGATTTAAATTTACCAAACGGATTCTGAAAGTAGACATTAAAACCTACAATTTGTATATCTGCGATTTTTTAATAAGGTTGATAAAGTATGATAAAAATGCTTCAGAACGTAGCACGAAACGCGTAAATTTGCGACCGACGCCGACGGTAAATTTGCAAGAGAGGCAGTGGTATTGGGGGAAACAGCAGCTTGCCGTTCTCTTCTCCTCCGCATTATGCAAGATAATGGCCTAAAATTGTTTATACTACAATTGCGCAGAAACTATTAATGAGACAAATTTCATCTTCCGCCAGTTTGAAGTACACGTACTAAACAATCATTTTCCGAAAAATCTGCCCTTAATATTGTAAATTAACAAAAATATTCACTTTTGAGCGTTTTTCCGAATTTTCTCGGTTATAAATGGTCCGATCGTGGTCTTCAAAAAATTTTTTTAGGTTTTTTAATTCTCTACAAATGTTTCGTTGGAAGTATCGTGATACATGCATAGGCCCTACATTTTTATAATATCAACGAAAAACCCAAAAAGTCTAAATTTAATGTGCAAAAACTCCTTGCCTTATAGTTTTTCTATTTTATATACCTATGTGCTACCCTTAAAGTCACTGCTGATGTCGTTAAATTCAATAACAAGAAACAATCTCTTTTGGTTGGTCTATCTAATTGTTTTACGGAGCGTGCCATTGTATGGAACTGTATAACTTGAACAAGTGAGAGCTTGTGTAACATTTAAATGTAATGAAACAAAGTGGATTTAATGATCGTGTTGTGCAGTTATTGATTTTGGTACATTTCCTGTTAACTCTTTAATGATAGTGTTTATTTTATTCTTCAATCCGTAAGAACCTCTTGCTCTTTCAAGACAATTTTTATGGTCTAGAAATGCATTAAAAAACTATTTCATAGAGTTTATATATTTTTAATTCCCCAGACCCGTTGTTGTTAAATTCTCGGTAATGTTGTTTTTGACATCTTATGACCCCTCCCAAAATGAAATCCTGTATCCGCCCCTGCATACAAACTCCTAGTTTGGTAAGAGTGTAAACTTTAAAAAAAATTTTAACGGTTTTTCACCACTGTAGAAGAAATGTAAACTTCCCACCAACATCAATGATTTCTATAAGAAGCGTAATCATTCTCTGTCTCCATCACACTTACCGTACTGACGACAGTAGTGCCCCGCTAAGCTTGCCAGATTCAAATAAAACTAGGCTGAATCTTTAACATGGGCGTTGCGCTTCTTATAAGTTCTGTATTCATTGCTAACATGTAGCTGAATTAATACCAAAACTTTTGAGAACTTCCTAGTTACATTGAACTGTGATATTGCCCATTATTTCTAATTGGTATTGGTTGTGGACAGTGTGTAAGTAATGAATGGTAGAAGGTTAATAGGTTGACAGTAACAAGCCAATGCTTCGTAACAAGCTAAATACTCACTTTGTTAATAGTTTAATGGAGCTCATCGTTGCAATACTACATAACTGCAACTGCACAATGCAACTCGCTGCCCACATACAATGCACAATATTTAAGTAGAGGTTGTCAATTTGTATCAAGATATGTCACACCTTACTACCATAAAGTAATCATGGTCTTTATAATCAATAGAAAAATCTAGGTAACTATTAAATGTGATAGTAATTTTTCAGGTTTATAATTTTTAACAATGATAACTTGGAGTTTGAAACATGTAAATATTAGAAACATGATAATTTTTTTAATGGAAGTAGAAAGTCGAATTTCAGGCACTAAATAACATTTCTTTGTCGTAGCGCCGCTACTTCTATTTCACAATAATTTAGCTACGTGCAATATCCCCGGCAAATATGTATACGGTAAAGCGAAAAAGTAAGTAGAAACCTTAACAAACCTTTTGGCCTTCAAAAGGACCATTTTCAGTAAACGCTTGTGATTTCCTTGTAAATGCCTTTTACGGGAAACTCGCCCTAACGTCTCCGGTGGATGTAACATCTGTTCGACCGCCAAGAACACTGTGTCATCAGCCGAATGTCATCAACACTCACTTCTACCATTTAACTTCTTCTTCGGGAAAGTTACTCGGCATTTTACCCGCGTAACATCTGTCAAAATTCTCAAAGTCCCTAGGAAATTCAGTTCCCCGGCATGTTGTATATTTAGTTGGCAAAACTAAATAATCACTGCTCAAATGACCAGAATATCTTTTCCAACTTTCTTGGCGTTCAGACACACTTCTCCCGAGAAAGTTACAATCTCACCGCGTAGCTTCTGTCGAAATATTACAAGACCCAACGTGAACTTAAGATCTAGTTCTCAAACTCAAGTTTTCGTTAACCCCGTGCAACGCTTCTCTTGCTTCGGAACAAGGGAGATTAGCAGCCCTGCAATCGCTACTCAACTAAAGACGCTTTCACTTTTCACACCGTTTTCGCTGGAACATAGTATATTAAGAGCCAGAAAAGCACCAAAAATCAACAGATACTACCTGGACTCTGCAAGTGAAACCAATATCAGAACCTGCCTGGAGACTGAAAAGCTACACCATCATCATATTCTACTGAACTTCAACCAACATATTCACCTTTACCAAACCTTCACCAAGAAAACCAAACAACTAGTGAGAAGAAGGCGAAGGGAAGTCTCCTTCAATAGATTTGGAAGTCCTCTGCTGAGGCACATGAGAGGAGTCACGCAAACAAAAGAGAGCTACGACTAGGGAGGAAGCATTGCCTACTCAGCTTCAGGGCCAAAATAGAACAAAATAAAATAAATTCAAATCTCTAAATAAATTTGTCTCACTACGACAATCACCCACAACACCACTGCGCAAAAACAGCTACACTAAAGAAGATCGATCGCGGAAAAAGAGGATAGCTGGGCTAGAACCTACACCGTAGCTGTCCGCAACGACTGATATCCCATCAGTCCTGCAACGGTACTTGTACCAGGCTAAGTGACACCCAAAACACGTACACGCTCTTCAAGCAACACATTTACAAGGCCCTATACAACACATCTTTTAAGGCCCTATGCACAACACATCAGTCTTCCAGACTTCGGTCTAGAACCCGTACCACTAACAGCTGTTGCGTTCCAACGCTCTGGAGGCCAAACAAAAATCTTCGAAACAACAATTTATGCAACATCAAGCGCAGCGCTACGAAATCCTCACAGGCTTCACCTGGAACTCGTACCCATTCAGGCTACACTTTTCACTCACTCGATAGCCCTTACCAGGTCCGAAATAGAAAGGCTTCACCTCATGCCCTTAAGGCAACACTCTATCCTACAAACGCCCCTTTTCAGGATCGAAACGCATCCCGCCATTTTTTTTATTCTTGTTGTCACCAAAATAAATCAAACAAGACACTGTAGATTCGTTATTCCCCGGTGCGACAACATCTTGCACTGCCACACTTTTGATAATATGAAATACTAGCTTTGCCTGAAGAGGAAAGAATACCACTAAACCAGCTGTATTGGAATGTGTCAGAGAAAACCTCAAACTCAAACACATGAATAAAGAGATCTGTATATATTCAGACTGTCAGGCAGTTTGAAGCTCGTATGAGTTAGGTTCGAAGATAGTCCTGGAAATTGCATTTATTTCTATAACATTAGATAATTTACTACTTACAAGTTAGTCACTGGCTGGTTTTTAATCTGAATTTATTTACTTAATATAATATTTGCATAAATATAATAACTTGATGTTTATGTTGTCAGACAGATGCAACAGAACGGTATCCAGAGGACCTTGTCAAGACTGGGTGCACAAATGGTACTTCAACATGTCAATGCAAGCGTGCAAGATATTTGTTTACGGAGGCTGTAAGGGAGAAAATGTGTTTGACTCGGAAGCAGAGTGTCTACACTACTGTGTTGGAGGAGACCGTAAGTGTATAAATATTTTCTGCCTCTGTTATACTAATCTCTTTCAGCAGGATAACTTGATAATACTTTTCTCGTTTTTGTAGCCAGTCCTTTATCCGACGACGGCGCATTAACATTTCACTTTGTGCTCAATGCCAAAACTATTGTGATACACGCTTTTGTGAATATCCATTGTTAACTTGTTTGGAAACACACAAAAATAGGGTTGTTTCCCTGTCTGGAGATGAAAGGTAATGTGATTTCAAATGATTGTGTAAGGTTGAAAGTAATGAAGGAGTGTTGTAAAGACTTTTGAAGATAACGACAGTCTTACTGAGTCCACTTTAAGATGTATTTAGGGCATATTGCTTTGCAGTTGTACAATTTCGTTAAAAGTATATGCAATTATTATTTTATTTGCATAAGGTTTCCATGTAAGCTTTTTGTCAACAATCAAACCCAAATATTTAGTCTGATCATGTTGAGAATTCCCACCACAATTACATGAGCAACCATTGCATCCATCTTGTAACAGTGAAAATAATAATAAAATACAAACGATAAAGAAAGAGAAACATTGACATAGAAGATTTTATCAATATTTAATGTTAACTTTTTTCAAACAAACCATAAATTCTGAATATTGAAATTATCATCGATAGTGGAATTTGAATAAAACACTTCAGTATCACCCTTTATACCTATATGAGTATGTCATATTCAAGAAATAATTCTTAACTGGGCATTTTAAAAGCACATTACTCCATAGTTGTTTAACATAAAGAAATGATTTTAGTATTAAAAAATGTCAACATAGAGTAAATTTGTAGTGTTTCTTTTACCATGTGGATAAGAAATGAATGTGTGACCTTAACCTGTACAGTCAGCTGTGTTCTAGTTTCTGTTTATTTACTTTTCAGTAAACTGATTAAACCATTGCCAATTAGCTTAATCATATGGTTCACTTTGTTCAGAGTATTTTTTTCCTAAAACTATGTTAAACAATTGATGGTAATTTAGTTTATATAAAAATGATCTGTTGTTTTTTTCGGTAGAGCCTTTAACACTTTCATATCAGTGGGAAAATGGCAGAAGTTGAATATGCAGCTCATTGCATATTTCGCTACATTTTCCACTTTTGATATGTTTTGGTAGGATTTTGATGATAGGAGAATACACAACTAACATACACTTAACTTTTCACTATTTACACATATTAGTACCAGGATTTTTTTAGAGGATATCAACACTACAAACAAAAAGATTTAAATAGGATAGCTATCCATATACAATAAAAATAAATTGCATTAAATTCCTAAAAACTATAAATTTAAAATTATTTAATATTATTCTTAATTGATATATAAAAAAACATTTGCAATTTGATTACAAGTTAAAGGGATAAAATGGGATAACCACCCTTAAAATTAAATCAAGTAATAGCGAAGCATTGCCAGGTCCACTAGTAAATTATATAAATCAATCAAACAAATATTCTTGTAATCCTACTGACACATAAAGAGGAGTAGCTTCATAATAATTTATAGCAAGACATAGAACTGAGATATTTAATATTCACTGTGACTTGGAACTCATTGCCAGAAAGTGTGAAAAGCATCAAAGATCTTGTGTAGTTCGAAAAAACTTTGGGTTGTTGGTTTTGCTTAGTTTTAGGAAGTTTCTGGCACTAGGGAGGATTTGGGGTATTTTGGATGGTATTTTAAATGTGTGTGCTTGAGAGTGTAAATGGGTTTTACATGCAGTATATAATTTTTTTTCTGTATAGTGTAATTTACTTTTAGTTACAGTTTCTTTTTAAAGAGAAATGTTTATACATTTAGCTTTATAATATTATGTTTTTAAAGTTATAATTATTATTTTATAATTTTTTGTTTTTTATGTAATTATTTTTTAATTATTAATTAATTATTAATTTTGGTGTATTTCTATTATTATATTATTCAAGGTAAAGTGTAAAAGAAAACATAAAGAAAAAAAAGAAACTAAGTTTTTTAATACTCCTATCTTCACCTAAAAAAAAATAAGGACTTATTATTATAAATATTTGTTTATTATATTTTATTTTACACTGAAATTTGGTAATGATCCTACCAGTTGATTGTAAAATCTGTTTTCTATGAAATATTCACAATACCTAATGAATTATATAAATCAATAATGGCAAATACTTGTGTTCCTGCAGATACGCTACCGCCGTACTTAATGCCTCTGGAAACTTCTAGTCCGAAAGATGTAACGCATGGAACTTCTGAGTTAATAATGACTGATAAAACATCCTCCATTAGACCTCCAGTACCCATGGACCATCGAGGATTTGAACTAACATTTCCAGAAACAGGACAACACAAAGTATTTATGATGGCTAAGAGTAACGCTTTCATACAACTTGACGGCAATAGGATTCCTACATTTCAGCTCAGGTATTTAAATTTTGATCAATATTTATTTTTTTGTTTATATATAACATATGTGATTTCATAAATGAGAAAAATAGATGAAGAATGAAAAATAACATACAATATAATTAGGCCTAATTAGAATAATCAACTAATAAATCAGAAAACAAATAATTATTGGTTAAAGATAAACGTTTTTGTTGGAAGTAGAAGGAAATTACGTTTATTAATTATTAGCTTTACCTGTTACTTTGTTGACATGCAATAAGGGCCAAAAATACCTTAAAGCAAAAATATCAACAAAAACCATCAATCTGTTTTTTTGTATTTTTAACCCCTTATATCGCATCGGAGAAAAAATCAAAAAGGAAAGTTGTAGAGAATTGAATTTACAGTTTTTTTTAAACCTACTGTTAAAATGCTACACCTGATTAAAAAGTCGGTAAACCAAAAAGTTTAAGACAAACGCACACTTTTTGTGTTACAACTCCAAATCTTTGCTACTTACAGAATTGGCAAATTGAAAGAACTCAGTAAACTGAATCCAATGAGTATCTCAAATTAAATATAGGTTTAAACTTAGAAGCAGAAACGTGCCTAAAAGAGGGCATAATAATCCTCTTTGGTCAGTAATGACATCACAACTTTTGAATGAATGGGCTTTTTTAAATGTGGATTTCTCCTAAACCTTCCCAAAGAAATGATATCTCTAATGACTCAAACCCCAGCTTTATTCGTACAGACAGACACGATTTTATTATAACAAGTATAGATTTAGTAAAAGAACATTTTGTGAATAAAACAATTGACTTAGTAGGGCATGTAGTCAAGGACAGATCAATTTCTCACATCTGTGATGTAAGAAAAGTGTGTTGTTATTATGAGAAAAACATAGTAACATCCACCATGTTTCCTTCAAGAAACAAGAGTAGAATCAATATATCACCGAACTTGGAATATGATCTACAGGTTTTCCTGGCTCGATAGCCTTACCGCTATAATTCATCGATTTGTTTGATAAATTAACATCACAAGATATTTGCTGATAATAACCTTTATAAGAGTGATTTTGTCAAGAGTAAAATTTATATTAAAAAAAACCAGATCGTATCAGAGCTGTGGAGAAGGCAGATGCGTATCTCGTTGTCTCGGCTAATTTTCCATTTACTTTCAATATAAGAATATCGGATATATGTATTGCATCTAGAGAATGTTGTCATCTAGTTTCACCAAATTTAATAGTGTCTGCAAGGAAATGCATCCACTGAAACATTTTGAACAGGTTAACTTTGAAAAATATATTTCTCTATTATTTAGAAAAGTGAACAGTGAAAGGAAATACTAAAAGTTTGGTAATTTTCATGTAAAATCTAAATTTGTTTTTATTTAATGATTTATACATTGAATAATTCTGATATAATTTAATAACAAAAATGTGCCATTAAACTTAGATAATCTGCTGATATGTTTGTTTGATTATTAATTTTAGGATCTACAACTTAAAACTATAAGTAATCGTGCTGTTTAAAATCTAACAGATTAGATATTTTTATTAAAATTATTTTATGAAATTATAATAGTGACCATGTGAGATTGCAACACTCGCATGACGTAACAACTCAGTTTTACATGTGAAAAATTGTATTGACACTGTCTCAAGGTAGCATTGGCTTTGTCACTATGTATTGGCACAACTGTGTATTTTTACAAATCTATGTTTGAACTTTTTAGAGCTTAGATGATACATTAAAAGATGTATTGTTGAAACTCTTTTGTTTTTAATTTTTCCCCATTATGTTGCATTTTGTGTTTCGTCGTGGTTTCTATTTGTTGATTCTGGTATAACCACAATTACAACACTAAGTCAAGTGGTACAAAGTTTACCCAATCCACAGACTTATTTTACTGGAAAGGAGTATTTTATTTCAAGCCACTAGATCTTCTTCCCCATGGTCTTCCCACTTAAGTTGCTGATCTCTAAGTCTTCTGTAGAGTCTATGTTCTAAACCCTAAAGTGAAGGGCTCAATGCAATTACAAGGGATAGTGACACCCCACTTCCATACAAATTTTTGAAGGCGTTATTTTTCATCCGCTACAGTCTAAGAAGGTCAGCTCCATGGATTCTTCCTCTTCATTGAATACAATGGTGAAAGCCTTAGGTAGCTTTCTGTGCTAAATATCCAATTCTTCTCATTCTTTGCTCAATCATTTAACTTGATTGTTTGTTGATTTAGTATATCTTGAGATAGTTTAGTACTTTCTGTACGACGAATGGATGATGGCCTGTAGTTGCTTGTTTCCAATTTTTTATGTATTAGTTTTTAAATGAATTTTCAATTTTTGACAAATAACTTTGAAATTATTTTACCACTAAGGTTTGGCCCAATTTTTATTGCTATTCCACCTACTTAATTAGCAGTCTCATTTCCAGAAATGACTGGGATCCACTGAAAAAAACAGACTTTTGTAATTCATCTGTTTTAGTAGTGATAAATTTGAATAGGTAAAATGCTAATCATCATATGATTCATAGTCAGACAGTGTTAAGAGTCAGCAAGTATTATGAATAATTTGGAATCCATTGAGGATAAAGTGATTAAATATTTTTCAGCAGTCCTGGAAGTATAGTAAACAGTGCCTGACAGATTTTCTTTCAGGTAGAATATGTTTACTGGATGGCAATGCTTAACACATCATTAAAAGTTTGTTCAAATCGGATAAGGATTTTGAGTTAAATCATATTAACAAACACAAACATTTTCTATTTTCAAACACTGAAATACCTTCCCCAATTACTTTTTTATTGCCCCATTCATTACTCTTTGATGAGGAAACTTGTTCTAGCACATTGTCCTCTAGATATTTAAAGACTGGATAAAAAATAATAATTTTGAAAAATCATCCTTTAGTGGCCTTGCAAATTTTATATTATGTAAATTATGAATGGTCTAATTAGTATAAATTGTTCTTTTTTTGTAGTCCAATTGTCTTTCTGAATAATAGAACTTTATAATCATCTTAGGTTTACAAAGTACACTGTTACTAATCAGAAAAAGTGTTTACTCTCTTTCTTGAGAAAAAAATTATTTATCAGGAAAAACACAAAGATTGGAAGAACAAACAGCATAAAATTTTTAAACGACAATAACTACTGTGACTCATGAATAAATTTGTTATTACTTAATGTCATTTTCAGGTTATGTCGTGAGATCTCATTCCAGTTTCGAACACGACTTCCACACGGTCTGCTCGTATACCATAGCGTCAAAGACAGACCAGAAGGTTTGGATCCTTATGCTTTATATGTTATAGTCGAAAAAGGTCACTTGAAAGTCGTCCATGTGTTTGGTAAACATTCTACTTCTGTCATTGTTGGAGAAGGTATGTTTCAGTTATTTATATGCACGGCTTATTTCTATTTGGAGTTTTGGTATTTGATAGCCTATAGAAAGTTGGAAAAATAAATTCTATGTTCTAGGTTATACTAATAGTACTCTCCTGAACCTAACCTCCTTATTTATTTTATTATCAGCTAGGAGACTATTTTTTTCTTTGTATTAGCCTTGTCAATAGTTGTTAACATTTAAAGCAAATAATACATTTTTTACTTCTAAAAATTACTTTCCTAATATAACACATATCAAAAGAGTATTAAAAAAAAAACATTTTCATCATTGAATAGATGACGGTGACATGAATTCTACTATAGAATAAAAATGCCTTGCTTCAAGTAGCTTAACTAATTATTTTTAAAAGCCATTTCCTCTGTTATTGTTTTAAGTTTATGTCGAAGTCAGTTGTGTAGGATGGCCAAAGAAACTGCTGGTGACTTTGAAGTTTGAGAAAGTCTTATGCGTTTTTCTTGTATTGTGTCTATGTACCTAGTAGCTATGGTGTACTTCTGTGCGAAACTTCAAATACATGATAACATTCAAAATATAAATTGATGAAATAGTTAAAATTTGTTCCAAATTATTAATAAAGTTATGTTAATTAAATTATTGTACGACAAAAAACACTAAAGCTTATCATCAACTGTTTCAACCTAAAGGTCTTGATTGATGTAGTTGTTTCTAATTTACCACTTTATGATATCCTGGAGCACATTTAATATTGATATAATATTTTTAAATATTTAATTGAAAATTGTGGGATAGGATTTAGAAATATGATCACTATACGTAATTTTATTAGAGATAACACGTCTACATGAATTAATTGCTTTGATAAATAACTACAATAATGGTTAAATCTGAATTTTAAGATTCAAAACACTATCTGATTTTATTTCAACTCTTTGTAACATTTGTACGAAAACTATAATTTATTAAAAATATCATATACTCCTGCTAGAAATTTCCTATTCTCATTTCTTATTTTTTCCCTTCCTACAAAATATTTTTCTTTCGCATTGAATAATTGTTGTCTACTTATAGACTATTCAATCTGGTACAAAATTTGGTTATTACAACAATTTGTCTTTGGACCTATTATCATCATTTGTCATTCGTGAGAATTATGGAACTTGAATTTCTTAATGATCTAGCATTCAAAATGTTCATGTTGTTTCACTAGTTTTATAGCCACAACTAAAGTTTTACAATATTATTCCTTCCTATAGCCTATACGGAGTTTATCACAAGGCAGCTTTAATCTAGTTTATTGATTGTTTATAGTTTGTAAAGTGATAAAATTACAACAGCAATAAAAACAGATAATTTGTTATTTTAGTGCTGAATAGATTTATATGATTATTGCACTTTAGTAGTATAGGTTTATTGAACTGATATGGAAGTACACCTGTATCTTCAAGGATATTGCTACAATATTAGAGAAAATAATTAAAGTTTTGTAATAATTCAATAAAATAATAAAATTTAACAGTTGATTTCATGATTTACATTTACTGTCCTCACATATTTATTGATGGTTGATACTAGAATGAATCAATCATTAACATGTACCTACATACTGTTTGAAAACTATTAAAGAATTAGTGAACTGAGTTATTTTGCTTAAATTATATTCTTAATACCAAACGAGTAATAATATTTAAGAACAGTTACGTCACTATTTAATTTAAAATTTATTACACAAATTGTTGCAACAAATTTGATTTCTATTAGACAGTTAGTTACATTATGTATTTCTATTAAACACTTTTAAATAACGGGTAAAATAATCATCAATTTTGTTTCAAATATGTATAAATTATTGTACTCATTGTAAAACAGATTTCAACAAGATTAATCAAAAGTGATTGTGATGAACATATTTTGACAAAAATTAAATGAGACATGATGTAATAATAATTTTAAAAATATTTATTTTTGAAATTATTTTATAATACAGATACAACTAACAATAATTAAAAAATCAATATTTATTGGCAAGCAATGAAAAGAAACTAAAGATTACTGTTCATTCCATAAAGAACAGTTAGTAAAGAAATACATTGAAACAATAAGGCATTGCGTAGGCCAGGCCAGTCAGTAGGACATTGAGTAGCTGCGCCTTTGTTTAGAATTACATCCTAAAAGGATTCGCCCTGTTTACTTCTGAAACAAAACGGAGCATCAGACTTACTCAAAGCCTCTAAGAAAGTAGATGTTTGACTTATGTCTTGTCAAAGGTCATTACAATATTTCATAGTTACAAATAAGAAATATCTATGCAAAAGTGTTTTAACGTTGTAAATAATGTAACCGTGTGAAACATAAACAGTTTTTCAAATTATAATTAACAGTCTCATATTCTTTTTGTTGTTCACTACGTTGTTTAGTAAAAATGATTTCATCAATATAAAGTGGGATGAGAATGTACAAAAAAACTGCTAAATATTATGTGTTAAGATCCTATAGGGGAAAATTAAGCTGTTTTCTTTCTTTATAAAGTTGTCTGTTCAAACTAATGTCAGATCTAACATATATACATGTTTTACTGTATGTAGTATGTTAATTTTTATAGACTTTTAAAAATTGTGTGTTATTTAAGTTAGATTTACAGCTGTTATGTTAGTTCAGCAATTAATTTTGGAACCTTAGCCTGAACCTACAAGAACTTTTTTTATTTACCGGTATATTATAGCCCAAGAAATAGTTAATAAACACATAAATTTACAATCATAACTGCCAAATTAGATAGTTTTCAAAACTATCAACTAAAATAGAAACTACAAGGTTTTAACCTCTTTGCTAAACGTTGCAATAATTATGAAAAACAGATGGTCATGATTTCACTATTAATTAAAAAATATAAACATCTTGTATATTTTTTTCTTGCAAGGTGTGAAAAATTGCTGGCACATGCCCTGCAGGATGGCCTAAGCCGACCCACTAAAAAATACACCTCTTTCTCTGACCTTATCGACTGTCGACGGAATCACCTTGCAGCATAACTTCACCAGCAGTCGAGGGTCTGTCTTCAGCTCATCATAGTTGTTCTTCTCTCCTTCTCATTGTCAAACACCTTCCATTTTTCTTTTACTATCATACCAATCACAGTTTCCGAGGTGATCGGTGATCCAAGAGCTTCCTTCTATCTACTGTAGTGAAAGATTGCGTGTTCTGCATTATCTTCTTCCGCATTACAATCCAGGCAGTCGGCCTCTTCTGATCGTCTAAAACGATGAAGGTACACCCGAAAGCTTGTATGACCTGTAAGGTATTGAACTGTGTCAGGTAATAGCTAGTCTCACCATGTCCCCTGTTCATCCATTTCTAAATATTGGGAATCAGCCTGTATGTCGAGCGACCAGGTACATCTTGGTCCCATCTCTTTGCCACTTGCTGAAAAGTCGCAGGCTTGTATTTCTTTTTATATGAGCCATCGTCACCTCTCCGGCTCTCCTCTCGTCGAATGCCAGCAGTTTCTCTCCTCTCCCAGGCCAGCTGGTCTATTGAGGGTATTCCAGCCATCACTATTACCGCACATTGCGAGACAGTTCTAAAACTCTCAATGCTAACCTCTTTGCTAAACGTTGCAATAATTATTAACAAAAGATGGTCAAGTTTTCAGTATTCATTAAAAATATAAACATTTTGTTACTGAAATCAGTACTGCTGCTTGTCCCTAATAATTCTCTATTCCATTTAGCATGCCACTTGACATACTTTAATTGGTTTTATTTTAAATTATTTTTCTCTCTGAATGTCTATACAACCTTGCGGATAAATTCTGAATTATATTATATTTTTGTTTGGCAAAACGGTGTAATACTGCATTCTGGTAAAAATATTGACATCATTCAGTCCTCAGTATGATGTAACACATTTTTACTGTGCTAGTAGGCTGTTTTATTTTTAGCTAACATTTTACTATTTTTTGCTTGCAAATTTATGATACAGTCAATAAATTTAAGTACCGTACTAGGTTTATTGAATAAAGATTGTTGAAAAATGGTTATTAACAACTGTAACTTGTTTCGACTTTTATTTAATTATATTGTTTTAAAGTAATAAGTTTATATTATTATTATTTAAGTTTATTACTTATGAAATGTGTTTCTCCATTTTATAGGGTTCAATAAAACAAAGCAATAACAAATCAAACAAAGCAATGCAGTCTTGCATTTAAACTGAGTTTAGATTTTAAAGTTTATTGAAACTTCAGTCCTTATAACACATTTTCAGCTGGTAATCAAAATATGGCACAAGCTGGAGTACTGCAGAGGGAACATGGGGGTCAATATTACAGTGGACAGTAGTCAATCATACAATCTTGCTCTGCCAGAAGTGCTGCTGGTCATCCAACCTGAAAGTTTTTTACGGAATGTATACCTTTCGACCGAACCATGAGTGGGGTTTGGCCAGCAGTGACCAACAGACCACAAAGTGTTAACACCATTTGTTTCCATGAGCTTTTAAAATTCCTCAATTCAGACATATTTTAACAATTTATTTTGTTGCAAAGTTGTACGATTTTAACAAGTTATTGAAAAACATGGATTTCTTATTTTTCAGCACACTAAAATAGCGAGTTCAAAGCTGTAAATTGAATTTGCCGTAGGCCAACATTTTTCAAGTGGTTTTATTTAGGTACAATAATTATTATTTGTGTAAGCAAGTCTAAAATGGGAATCAAGTATAAAATTTCTTTATTTGTGTATGTTTTTGTGGAAACTATTTCAAAATGTTATATTTAACATTAAAATTAGACAGCTATACAAATCATTGTTGAAATAATTTACAGGTGTAGGTTATTAATGGAAATACAACCTTTAAAAGTGAAACACTGTGATTTCAACACTATTTAAATTATAGGTTTAAACCGGGATACATGGCATAGTGTAACAGTACGCATAGATGTCCATGGAACTCGCCTTATAGCCAAAGTAGATGACAAAAGTAATGAAACCATCATTCCAGGCCTGCATCCTTCAACTAACTATGGAGTCATGTCTGACTTGAGTTCTGTTGTTCTTATTGGAGGTAAATTTGTTACGTTGTTTTCAATATTTTATTATCATAAGCTATTGATTTAACAATATGTACTGAAGAAATATAATGGTTGGAAATTTTTTTATATATTTTTTATACATTTTTTCTGGACCAATTTTAGAATCTTTTGGTAAAACAGTGTATTTTATTCCAAGTTGGAACTGCAATAAGAAACGTGTATTACTTTGAACATACCGGTACTTCTAAATTATCTCTTAAGTGATTATTCAATACTTCAATTAATGACTTCATTGTCAATTTCAATGAGAACACAGAAAAGTGAAGGTGTTAACCCTTCATAATGATGCAAATTGGAGAGCTATGATAGTTAGTAAGCTTTTATTAACAATTTAAATATTGATTGTACAACAAACGATAAGTACAGGACTGGCGAGAGCGGTCACAAGCCTCAGGCCCCTTTAACATTCCTGTGTTACTAAACGTTTTTGTTATTACTTTTTATGTGCGTAGGTACTTGGGACGGAGGTTAACTGAACATGTACATTAATATTTCCATTGAATTATTCATTACACCTTTAAAGCGTTAAATTCACATGGTGTTAAATAGCACATGTATTATACTGTTGTTAAATTTTTATCTTACCTTGCTATTTTTAAAAGTTACTTTATTAAATAATATTACAATACACTAAAAAAGTAACTTTACATTTTTTGAAAAGAAATTAACTTCTACCCCTAATACTTAGACAAATTTTAAAAAAGTGATAAAATGTTAAGAAAACACATATAGAATGTATTAATTAGTAAAAAAAAAAACATATAATTATTTTTTCACCCTTCCAGCTTACCCTGTAAAAATATTACTACTATAAAATATTGTAGAAGTCGGACATTTTAGAGCAATTTTATATTGTACAATTATGAAACATTTGATGATTATACTTTACTGAATTATTTTAATGAAATATTGCTTAAATTTATAATAAAGTGTAATATTTTAACATCAATTCCTTCTCACACCTTCTGGCCTTTTTCAGTGCGAACTCATTGATGATAGCACCTAGGTTGGTTGACAAGTTCTTTCTCCACTGCTAACTGCCTAAACTTGATTTGGAAATAAAGTTAAAAAATACTGTGAGATTTGGAAATAAAGCTTCCAAATTCAATGTTAAATTTGTATCCTTGGCCACCAGAATCGCCATCTCGGCGGCCCTGATTCTGTAAGATTGAATAAAATGTATGAAATAATGAATCATATTTAAACTAAACACAAACTTCTTATGGGTAGAGTAAACAAACAGGTTGCTTAGAAGAAGCATCTAGGTTAGTTGGTATTTACATTTGTAGTTCATTATAGTGGAAACATAATGGAAAGTTGCAAAGATTCAAGCATATTTGCTGGTATTTCGTTTTCCCAAATGTTATGGAACATCGGCTTAATTAGGATGCCTGTTAAAATGAAAATAATGTTTGAGAAAAGAAAAAACAGAATAACGTAGCAAATTTTCTAACCTAAAATAGATAATGGATTAAAACTCCTAAAAATGTGCTGTTTATATGTAGGCCATTACTGTATCTGATTTACAAGATGTTATTTGCCTTTAATTAATTTTATACTTTCATTAAAAAGATTCAGCTTGTGTGGTTGTTGTTTGAAGGGTTAAGTCCTGAGGAGAAACTGCATGGAGTTAAGTACATAATTGAATCCTTCGTGGGTTGTATCAAGGATATGGTGTTGAGTGCCGGGAAAGCAGCTTCAGATTTGTTGCCAATAAAACCTTTGATTGCCACTAAGCACCAAGAAGTGCAGGAAGGCTGCATAGACAAGTAAGTGTTTACAGTAACTAATTGTTTTATGTCTTAATGTATAATGAACATCATTTGATTTACTATGAGGTACATATTTTACTTTGCCAAAATGTCAGAAATATCAATTTTTGTATTGTTATCAACTGTTACAAATTGTAAGTGTATTTTAATTATTGTGGTTCTGGGAATTTATTAAAAAAAAAATACTTTGTTATTTCACTTATAATAATGTGTAATTTTTAAACAAAATGTTTCAATCAAATTCAAATGTTTTAAATTAATATACAATGTATTTTTTGTTTTATATAAATAATTATAAATTAATAAAAACTTTGAAAGTTGAAAATAAGATATCACACAACCACCTATCCATTTAGAATCTTAAAAATAAATTCAATATGGTGAACAAACTTTTCGAATCTGTAATAAAAAAATAACTTACTAAACAAAGTTGAGTTCTAACTAACTATAAAGAGTCCATCGAAATAAAAATAGCAATATTTTAGTCACATTTTGAAAAGAAGTACACTTTTCTAGAAACAAATTTTTTATCTGAAATTTAATGGAAACCTCAATGGAAGTTTTCAAATACAGTAATCACACTAGTATAATTCTTGATCTGATTTGTGTGTAGCATCTAATTTATAAGTTCTATTAGAACTATGTCATAAATAGTTTGATATAATCTATACGATAAATAGGTGTGTATTTGCTTTCAATAACAGTGCTAATATACTAATACATTAAGATGTTTTCTTTTAACACTTTCTGTGCTGAGTACGGTTAAATCCATCACCTTCAGTGCTACGGGCATAGGAGGGTCTTCTTATGAATGACTAACAAGATGGCGACCAATTTGAACAATTTTAAGTTGCTTTGTAGTTACTAGTAGTAGTTAGTTAGTAGAACTATTTTTCTATGCTACTGGACCTAGACTAGTAGAAGGATTCCTACCAACTACTCAGGTAAAACAAATTGCTCTCGTCAACGACTAAACCCCCTCTTTTCCAATGTAAAGTGAATGGGACACAGTGTGGTTAAAACCACGCCAGTCACAAAGAAGAACGTTTTTTGCTCGTTTAACCATGCTCAACACTGAAAGTGCTAATAACCTACATACTATTTTTAACATAAATCATTTTCATTCATTGTTAGTTGTTTTTCTTAGTATTTTCCTTTTAATAAATGGTTTTCTTTACAGATGCCGTACAAGGGAGAACTTTTGTTTTGAAGGAAGCAGATGTATAAACCATTACAATGAACTGTCTTGTGATTGCTTTGGCACTTGCTACGAAGGAGAACTTTGTGACATTTACAGTAAGTTCCAGAGAATTTCTTAATAATATTTGTTACTATTTGTTTGTTTTAAAAATACAATAGTTTTCATAATTAAATAAATCATGAATTAAATAAATCATGAATTATTTAATTCATTATGAAATCAGTAATATTAATTTAAGGTTTTATACAAAATTTAAAATAATTTATACAATTCAATTTAAATAATCATTTTGTAATTACAGTACTTAAAATATAACTCAATATATTATGTATACAGATTGTTCTAATTATTGAAAAAAAATAATAAAGCCAAAATAGATTACAGCAAGTGTGTGATTTGTGATTAACCGAAGAAAGGGAGAAATAATTGTGTTTCTGATAAAATTGCTAAGAATTCCTGAATGATAACAACCATATAACATCCTTCCCACTTCCCATGACATGTTATAGAACTTATTATGGTATTATTCTTACTAAATTAAAAGGAAACATAAAATCTGTGTCCAACATACTTGGCATACACAAAATCAAAATAAACCAATGAAACAGTTTTTTAACTATATTTATTAGCATTTTCATTTGATTTTGTTTCTAATTTTTAACAATTAAATTAACTTAGATTTCATTATAAATACTGATAAAAACTAAAATTTAAATTGTGGTGTTTTACACCATCTTCCATGAATATATCTGAAAAAATGTGAAATAGATACTTTAGCACTTCTTCTTCAGAAAATTTGATTGAGACAAGGATGAAAATATCATATTTGCAGTATATAGAAGAAGAAAACATTACTATGGTATACATTTCTTAGATTTAAAGTTTATATGGACAATAAAACCTCGCTAGTTCACCTTAAATGTGGCCACCGATAGGCCGGATTTAGAAAAAAGCTGGACCACCGAGAGTCGATTTCCAATGATGCTTCACTGACAAAATTGCGAATCATTCGTATAATTGATTGATTGAGAAAGTGTAGGCTAAACTTAGGTATTAAAAATAATTAGAAGGATGGAAGTAAACAGCATTGACCTTCATATTCTTTTGTTCTGCACGCGCAGGTCTTTTGTTTTGCGAGTTCCGTTCCAAAATGAATTTTGCATGTGCAGTTGCGTCTGCACATTATACAACTTGAGATAAAACAAAACTTCTTTTGAAATACAGTAAGTACTACTGTAATGTGTTTTAATACGTAGGTATGAATGACGTACTAGGTTTTTAACTATAATAACACAATGCTGATTTATTTTTGCTAAAATGCAATCAAGTCATTCCGTTCATTTTTATTTTTAGAATCGGGTTGATTACACAGGGGTCCGGACTATCGATGGCTGGTCGAGCGAGATTGTTTATTTTAAGGTTATTATAAAGCAAACGGAAATATTCAAATGGATTATAATCTTAAAAGCTGAATTTTAGGCATACGAACATTTCACAAAACTTTAATTTCAAAATACTAAATTTGTTATTTTCAGCTGCTACAATACTTACTTTTCGAGGTTCTTCGTATGTTTCGTACAGAGTATACGACTGGAAGGATCGTGTGCATTCTAGTTCAAACAGAATAAGTTTACATTTCAAGGTAAGTATGCTATACACAGTGGTGTGTGTAGTGCTAAAAAACACACTGTACTGTAGTGGGCTTTGCATTTTTAGACAGACAAAAATATAGTTCTCTGAGAACATTATAATTCATTTTGTACTATTGTACAAGTACCGGTACCACTACAATTGAGTTTATCTGAAATCATTATGCATTTTTAAAATAGCAATATAAACCCGAGTAAAATGTAAAACTTTAAAAATATTCCATCAAAGTAAAATTGAAAACAAAACATAAGTAATCATGTTGCATTATCTGTTGGCGTAATTAAACACAATGGATTTATGTCAATAACTTAGACAACATATTTTAAAGTGTACCTATTTTAATAACAAAGTAGAGGAACAAATCCGTTAAACAGTAAATAGTACTTTCAGTTTTGAACTCTTTACAGAATTTGTAACTTATGATCTTGATATTTATATATTTTAGATATATGTTTTAAGTAGTAAGTTAGTAGTTTGATCCATCAACTAGTAGTTTGATGTATTAAGACAGCACAAGCACATAAAAAATACTAACAACAGGATACATATTTAAAACAATATATTAATTTAGTTTTGTAAATGCTGCTTTATGTAACAACACCAAAAAATATATGAAAAAGAACAAACATAATAAATAAATCTAAGAAGCTATATTATTTTGTATCCACCATCTTTTTTGTGATAAATGTTGAAGCCCATTAGCAAAGACATAGTTTTTGTTGATTTATATAAATGTGTTTTATAGTTTCATTGTACACCTTATATTATTCTTTTAACCGCTATATATTTTCTACCCAGGCAACACATGCTGAAAAAATGTCAAAATGTGCTCAGTATGTGCCAACACTTGTTTCCCAGCATATTCTGAGCACATTCTCAGTTTCTTTCGGAAAATATCTAGCTTGTGTTAATTATGTTCTTAATTATAAATAAACTTGTGTTCAGCAAGTGCTGAGTATATTCACTTCACACTGTGAAGTGTGAAAATAATAAAATACAATCTTAAATAATTTAAAAAAAAATAATAAACAATTATGTTGAAGCTTATTTGCTTTTGGCACTAAAAAATTTATATGTGGAATAAACAATTAAATAAACCACTGATACCAATTTATGTATCTATCTAACCACTGGGAATATTCTGAATAAATTATTTTGCGAAATTCTGGAAGATTCCAGAATATGACAGCACATCCTCAGGAAAAGTAAATTTCTATATTTACATAGGGCCTGGCACATAATTAAGACATTTATATGTTTATCAGATATTGTGTAGTATATTTCTTCTATTAAAAAAATAATCCTAGAAATTACAATATTTAAAATTGTAACTATTTTAATAACTTTTGTAATAACCATACACATTCAACCCTTTTAATGTGCAAACGCCGTCTTTTCTTTTTATTTAGACACGCTTTGATGACTCAGCTCTATTCTACGCCAGTGGAGAGTCTCCGAATCATCACCACATAGCCGCTGCTATTGTCAATGATTCTGTAGTGGTCGAAGTAGATCTAGGAGGCAATGCACTGGTTACATGGTTAGGCCAGAAAGTCACCAGCAACACATGGTACAACTTGACGATCTCGCACCATCATTACACGATCACTTTATCCTTAAACAATGAGGTTAAAGTTTTGGAATTAGTTGATTCGCAACAGTATTTGTATATAGATCCTGAAATCTATTTTGGTGGTGGACCTGAACTTTCTAGTAAAGCTGGTGAGTTTTATTGCATGTTAACCTGTAATATATTGCAATAACTACCCATTGTAAGTAAATAAACTACAAAAAAACCAAAATGTGCTAATGAAAGACATTTATTAAAAAAAGTAAGTAGTTCTAAGGCAAAAATAACAATGAATACTACTATTATACTCAATGTTTCAAAAGTTTTTTGCTTAGTTTATGGTTTTTGAGGTTATTATTTAAGGGTAAGGAGATTTATTTGAGGTTAAACCTTTTTAATGATTCCTATATGAAACTTTACAAAATAAAATTTCGGTTAAACTTTTAAAAACTCACATAGTAAATGTGTTTGCCAAATATGAACTCAGTATGTTTATTACTTCCAAAGTAAAGGTTATCAAAAATTATCAGATTAGTTGGACTTATGTTTATATGGTATTTGTGATTATTTTTGTCCAAGGAATACATCTATTAAGGGTAAGTATGATGGTTTCTTCATGGGACATTCTAAATATTAGAACTATAATTGATGTAATATTTATTTTTATTCATTTTAGGTATTTTATCCTCCGGAAAAGGGTACACAAATAATAATTTAGGTACATACTTTTAAAAAAACGTCAATTCCTATTCCTTAATTCCTTTTTCGTGGATGACCGGTTTCGATCTTTTTTGTTCAGACCATTATCAAATCTTTCACTACACAAAGATTCAGTTCAGTTGAACATCGTTAAAATATTTCACACAACACTTAAACATGAACACAAAACACATCACAAAACATAAAAAAAAGTAAAAGTCATGTCAATCAGTAAAGAACATGTCCTACACTGTGTGTCCGAAAGCTGGATAGACTTAGGCATTATAAGTTTATTCCCCTCCTCCTTGTCGACATGTCTGTGTTCACAGAATATTTATTTAAAACGTTAAAAATGGGGTTCGAATTAATTTTTAGTTTATCATTTAAGACATTATCAGGTGTATTTTTTATAGATTTTAATATTTCGTATTCTTTAAGAGTGTCCATTTTGCGGTTTATATGGCAAAATTGCAAGATATTCATAATTTTGTCAATGCTATTAAACATGTGGTTCTTATCAACAATAAGTTGGCAGCATACAACAGTATGGTCCACAGACCCCTTAAATTCCCAATATATAAAGAAAATTATATTAAAGAAGTTCGAACTATTAAACAGATTTCAACTTCCAATAATAGGTATACAGCATATTTAATTGACAGGTTAATTAAAAAACATAACACACCAAAAATTAACCAAGCTACAGATAAAGAGAAACCTAAATATGTGTCCATAGAATACAGCAGGACTTAAAACCACACCTTGAGTAAAGAGCTAAAGGAAAATGGTATTACGCTTTCTTATAAAACCATCAATAGATAAAGCCTTAAACAGAAAACATAAAACAACCTACCGTATAACAAATAAAATTCAACTGGTATTTATAAACTTAAGTGTTCCACTTGCAATGAATTTTACATTGGACAGACGGGATATTCATTCGTGACAATATTTCGTAAACATGTCCCTAAAGCCAGGGCCCTACTACAGAAATCAAATTTTGCCCAACATATTATTGATAAGAACAACATAATATCATTGACGAAAATATAAATATCTTGCACTTCTGCCATAAAAAATGGTAGACACTCTTGAAAAATAGGAAATATACAATGCTTTAAAAAATACATCTGATAATGTTTTAAAATGATAAACTAAAATTTAATTAGAACCCCGTTTTTACCGTTTTAAATAAATATTCTGTGAACACAGACATGTCGACATAAGGAGGGGGGGGGGATAAACTGATAATGCAGTGTAGGACATATCCTTTACTGATACACACGTGAGTGACATTATGACTTTTATTTTATTTTTTAATGTTTTGTGATGCGTTTTGTGTTCATGTTTAAGTGTTATGTGAAATATTTTAACGATGTTCAACTGAACTGAATCTTTGTGTAGTGAAATATGTGATAATGGTCTGAACAAAAGAGATCGAAACCGGTCATCCATGAAAAAGGAATAGGAATTGATGATTTTTTTTAAATTTACATACCTAAATTATTATTTATACTTATTTATTTTTACTTTTTTAATGAAAAAAGTAATTTTATTACTCTTCGTCGGCAGTATAATTATTAATGTTTTAAAACTACTTTTTTCAAAGCATTTCTTTTCGCAAGAGGGTTCTTGTGAATATTCTTATAGTAACCTTGCACAAGGTCTAAAGAAAGCTGAATGAGTTTGTGATGCAATCTAGCCTAAACTGTAACTTCCTCATATAGAAGGCAGAAGTAGCTATTACAAGTCATTATTTATTCATAGGAGTCTACAACTGTACAACATATAGGCCTACTTAATCAGGATTTATCGAGTGTATGAACAATAACAGTTTAATCATCCCATCACGCAACAGCCAGTCAAAGGGTAGAAGAAGCTTTTTGTTTACTGGTAGAAACTTTATCAGATCATGAACACTTTTCATGGTATACAGTACATGCTGGTTCACGAGTTTATTCTGTTTATACTTGTCACACGATTAAAATTCTTATAGATATAATCAAATCTTTGTTTGGTTAATGTCGGAGAAAATAAATTGTATAAACAAAGTTACAATAAAGTAAATTCAAAATATATGCAATTTGATATAACAGGTGGAAATATAATCCTGTACTTTTTGGATAACAATAAAACTTTTACTAAAATTAAATACCGTACTAATTCATCCTAGGAAATACCTAAGGTATTAGTTCAGATATTGTATAATATTAAAGGGATTTGTTGGACTTTATCGGCTGCCGTCTTTAAAATGTAGAAATTGATGTCTTTGTTTATTATTATTATTATTATTTTTTAATTATTTTAAATTTTCCGCTTACACACTTTCTAAGCAAGGGATATTTAATTAAATTACAAGTGAAAAAACATGGACCAAGACCGGGATTTGATCCCGGGACCTTTACGATTCCGCCGTACCCTCTACCAACTGAGCTACCCTGATTCCTTCCAGATATTGGTCAATTTTATCTCACTTGTACGGTTTTACTGCAATTATTGGACTAACAGACTGAATACCTCGTGTATACGACATTGAAAACAATCTAAATTTTTATTTTCAGCTTACACTCAACAGTGGTGTTGTTTAATTGTAAAACCGTACAAGTGGGATAACATTGTCCAATATCTGGAAGAAATCAGGATAGCTCAGTTGGTAGAGCGTTACGACGGAATCGTAAAGGTCCCGGGTTCAAATCCTGGTCTTGGTCCATGTTTTTTCACTTGTAATTCAATTTGTTTTTTAGTACATGAAATGCATATGTCAAATTTAAACCTATATCAAAGCCCACTAAAGAATACCGTTGAGGGACGGGCTTGCGTACACCGAGACCTTGAACGCTCCAATCGCCGTAGTGCGACGTTGTCGCGTTCTTCCCACGCTTCTAACTGACTGCAGCTGACTCAACGCATTTATACTTCTTTAAACTTGCGATCAAGCCTCGAGCGGTAAATACCAGGAGTGTTCGAGGCTAGTAGATATGGCAACGCTGCGCGCCCATCCTATTGGTCGCCTCGCAACGGTATTCTTTAGTGGGCTTTGATATAATATATAATCTACTTCCAGAACGAGTGTATGTGTTTTTGTAATCAATCCGTAATATATATATATGAACTAACTGTTTTGATTTTTGCCTAATAAAGTGGTTGTATGAAAATATAAACACCTACCGGTGCCTATTGTTCTGCTGTTTTTTACTGGACCTTTACGGTTAATGGACTGCAAGAAGAACAAAATGTATTTATATTTTTTTTAAACATACCTACTTTTGCTACAATGAATTATAAAGTATGAATACCGGAATTATAAATGTTTAGGTACTTGCCTATTCAGGAGTGCCCATCCCCCCCAAAGCCTATGGCGCAAATCCCCCCCCAAAACCTGCCTGTAGGTTCCCTCTCCCAAATAAAGTAGACATTTTATGTCATTTTAGAAAAAAAAACATAATTACGCATAATTGTGTTTTTATCTTTCTTAAAATTGTTATTTATTCTCTGAAAACAACCCATTAGGTAACTTAAAGTTTACAGTTAAATCCAATAACTTATTAAAGTTTTTCATAAAAATATGTTTATGGAAAAAAGGAGGTTCTACGTAATTTATAAAATAATACAAATACACAAATTCAGTAAGATTTACTAACAAAAACAACACATTACTACTTTTGAAATAGTTCTTTAACCTCTAATGCTTGGTGAAAAAGAAATTCTTGTTATTGGTGGTAATCGTATGTAATGTAACATGTTAAAGTATTAAACTAGCTATTCGAATTTAATAAAAAAAGTAATATATAGTTCAAAAATAAATTTACATTCATTGATAATAATTAATAAAATGCTGTAAGAAAATAACAATAAAAAACTACAATACATTTTGAAGACCAGTAGTAGGTACTTAACCGATTTGGAATAATACAAAAACATAATACAAATAAATGATAAATCATGCAACACAAAATTAAGTGAGAATAAAATTGTTTTAATATTATTTTGATAAAATTAGACATTGATTGAAAAGTAGTTACAAAGTGTAAGTATTGGGGTAAACACGAAAACCCTAAATTAAGATTTTTAAATAAATAACAAAAAATAACTAATAATAATAATAATTAATAATATCAAATAGATTTCAAAAGAACTTAATGGAATAAAACTAACAGGCCAGACGCGTTAGATGTAAAAGGTACGTTGTGATTGAGCGACTGGTGCGATCAACGCTCTGCGATAATCGTGGGAGCCTGCTTTGCATTGTTCAAAATAGTATTGTTGTCTTGGGCAACTGGTAGAATAATCACTTCAATAACAACAGTCTGACTGCGATCATCGCTCCGCGATTATCTTCCAGCGATAATCGCAGAGCTATGATCGCACCAGTCGCTTCAATCACAACATTAACCCGATAGCAAATGGAAGTCAAAACGGACGTACCAGGTCAAATTTCATCAAACAAGATATCACTGAACAAAATCATGAGATGTCACACAAATTTTCAAATGTGATCTTTCAAAATTTCAAATGGTCCAATCAAAGAAAAAACGAACACATCTACGAAGAAGCAAGACAACACCCAAATAAAATAAAAAATGAAAACAAACACTGAAATGAAGAGGAAAGATAAAATACCATTTGTTCAACCCTCCCAATATCACGGCTTACCATTTGAAGATACACATACTTTTATGTCCAGATAAGAAGTGGCTTTAAGAGCTTACGGATGGACAGCCAAATCACAAATCAATCTATTAATTACATACCGTAACGTCGAAGACAACCAAATAATATCACATGTAATACGGGGTTTAAGACCTGAAATTTGCGAACATATAGTAACAATTGAGAATAGAACACTAGACCAAAGAATCTAAGGAAAATTGAACAACTTTTTCAAAAAAAAAACCTAAATCACGAAAAAATACTTAAGAATCACGGAAAACCACAATAGCACGGGAACTAGACAATTTGAAACCATTAAAACCATGACACAGAGCAACTTACAGAAATTGTGCACACATTAGGGTTAAATATACAACAGAAAGGTTATAAAACAAACTCATTTCAAATAAACGGTACCAGAAACTGGCACATACTTTCTCACAAACGTATTTCAATTATTAAACAAATTCACAGTGACTTCATTTTTGTAGGAGGGGTAGGAGAGGTGATTTTAAACTAGTAGATTAACTAATAAATATTATTATTATTAGCTAGAGCTAAAACTATTCGATCGATTTCGAACAAATTTGCACCAAACACGTCAATTAGACCTGTATAGATGCACGAAAAAGTTTTGAAAAATTTTGAAAAACAACTCCCTTTTCGGCCAAAAATCCAAAAAAACAGTTATTATTATCTAAAGGAGAATTTTTAGAAAGATGCGGTTTTTTTGCATATGGTAGGGTGCATTAAGAGCTACAAATAATCCAAATTTTAACAAAATCGTTAGAACCGTTTTTCTTATAAAAAAATAATAACTGATGTTTTGGGGATTTTTTGGCCAAAAAGGGGGTTGTTTTTTTCAAAATTGTTCAAACCCATTTTTCGTGCATCTCCTACTTGACATGTCTGGTGCAAATTTGTTTGAAATCGATCTAATAGTTTTCGCTCTCCTCTGTATACATAGACAGACATTTTGTAAAAAAAAATTTTTTGGACTCAAGGGTCAAAAAATGAATATAAGACCAACAATGTTCAAAACAATGTAGGACAAAACTACACAATATGTAAAATAAATAAATAATAATACACCGAACAGATTTTTCTTCCGAAAATACAACTGCAATATATGTAAAATGGACAACCATACAAATGAAGAAAGTGATTTCTATCCAAAAAGAAACAAGCAATACATAAGTCAATAAATTATTACACGTCAATAACGTGTATTAAAAATTAGTTTTAAAAAAGTTAATAGTAATACTACTTTCAATGGATTCTTTTATGATTTGAACAGAAGTTTCTTTCTTTGATTAGACGACAAGACGAACTTGTTCACTCACTTTCTTTTTTTTTTTGGTTTAATGTCCTGCTGTTTTGCACTTAAGGCTAATGAAGATGGGACCTACAGTTTTACGTGGAATCCGAACCACAGCCAACGATGTCTGTTAAGAAACCATTTAGAAAATTATTCGGGGTCAATGGGAATTGAACCCGGAACTTTTCCATTGATGGTTGCCATGACGATTAATAAAGCTTTGACGCCTTAACAACCACGGCCATCGTGGCTACAAAAAATCATTCACTCACTTCCGCTCATTTAAAAATTATGAATTTGTTATCGTTTTAAAGCTAACTAAACGTAGTTCATAACGATGTAAATTTTATATATTGAAGTTAGAAAATAGTCAACCTTTAACCCTATTTGAATTTAGACGAATATTTCTAATAATATGCAAATTATTTCTAATAATAACTTTTTCTACACTATATTTATGTGTAATGGGAAAGTTTTTTTACTATTTATTTCACGTCATTTTCGAAATCACCAATCTAAAGAGCATAAAATGAAGGTAATTCGGTATAGTAAATTTCATATTTGTATCGTTAAACTCATACTTGTTGGAAAGCACGTTTCATACAGAAACCAAAAATATACACTTTGTAAGACATTTGTTGATGATTTATGCGCAAACGCAGTTTGAACGAAAGGCTGCATTTTTAATTCGAGCCGTGACGTCATCTGATGAAATTCGACGAACCCGTCCAAAACTCGTCTTTTTGAGTAGCATCCCTTATCTACTTACACCGTTTTACATGGTTTTGGGACTGTTGTGAGGGGGAGGGCAGTTGTTTGCAGAATGACCTAGGCAGGCTCTCAATGCTGTAAATGTCTAAAATATGTTTATACTTTGTTTACACCACACGCGGCACCCTCTATCGGCTCGTCTCTACACTGCACTACAAGCAATAGTAGTCGAATTGCCTGGCTGTCAATAATACGGCACTTTCACACGAATAATTAGAGATTTTTAACACATAGGAACAACAGATTATCTCCTAATTTCTTGGGGGGAATCGTCAAATCTTCGTATTTTATATTGATTTTAATCAGGAACCTATGAAAATTCCCCCCCAAACTGTGAAAAACACCCCAAAAATTGATTCCCCCCCAAAAATTCTGATGGCGCAACTTGCGCCATCAAACCATGCTGTGGGCACCCCTGTGCCTATTTGTAGTATGATTGTTTATTGTAATTTGCTGGAAGTAGCCATCTTCAAAATTTTCTTGCAAGATCCTGTGATTCAAACTACAAAATATATGCTATAAGTCATAATATAATTATTGAATTTCAGTAAATGACAGGTAGTTGTTGCATTAATTTACTGCAAATTTCTTCATCATATAAAACTTTATTTCCTAAATATGTACACAAATTGTTTGAATCATTAGTAACCTAGACTTACTTTTGTTCAGGTTTGAAGTCGAAAAATCCTTTTGTCGGATCGTTAAAGTATGTATTCTTTAACGACATCTCCATCCTCTACGAACTGAAGAAAGGCAACCCTAAAGTGCACTACATTGGAGTTCTGGAACCAATGTTCTATGAAGTTGACATAAAGGTTGTACCCATCACATTTCCTTTCACAGCTGCGCACATCAAGTGGCCTATAGATAGGCCTCATTCTCTAACACTCACGTTTGACTTTAAAACTAGTCGCAGCATGGCCGTCCTCGCTTCTGCTAATGTTACAATAAATAATCTGTTTGGTTTTTGGGAGGTAAGTTGAGAGTATTTTTATATTGTCTGTAACTTACTGTTAGTATAAAACATGAACTGTTATTGTAAGGAAAATTAATGCTTTAATTGTCTAGGGTTCTGTGCAATCAATAAAATGTAAAAACAACTTTTTTTGCTTATAAAAAACCTTGTGGTTAGGTGTACTACTTTGCTACATTATTGTTTAATTGTACTCTATATTTTTAAATTCTTTCTTAAAATTAATATATTTTATAGTTCTTACAACTTTGAATTGATATTAAATTATTCACACTGTTTTTGGAAGAGATGGTGAATAAATACGGTATTCTTATATTTTATAAGAACCCTTTACCGGTACCTATTTCGTTTTTGTATAAAGAAAACCAATGTTACAGTAGGTACAAAAACTAATAATAAGTCAAATTCTAATGATAAATTATTAGTGCATTTACCATCATATGAGTTTGAAAAATATAATATACCCAATCTAATGGCATGTTATTTCATTTTGTATACAAAAGTAACAAATGAACAATTAAATAATTACTCTACATTTTAAAAACTCATTCAAATAATAATTAGAAGAAATATAATTTGTGTCACAAGCATATTAGTTTGGTACAGTTAGAGATTGTAAGACTTGTGAATGGGTGACTCTTTATCATGTAAGGTTTTGTGTTTTAATTAAGACTACTGTGAAGTTATGTAAGGTTTTGTAAAGTCACTTTGAAAGTTTTGGGGGCTCCACCAGATCCTTCTTACGGATCAAATTTTAGCTTGGCATGTGACGTACCCCAAAGAACTGGGTAGAAATAAGTACAGAGACCTTTCCATAAAATTATTAAATATATTCTGAAATTTCTGAAAATAATTCCTACAATGATTATCTTTCACAAAATAGTTAGATACAAGTAAATGTGATACAATTAATTTTTACTCAATTTATATTTTGAAAGTAATAAAGTAAAAGTTTACATTCGTCTAAGGAGGGCGGTGCTAGTAAGTTGATTTCCCGCTCTCCTAAATTTCAAACCTATGTGTCTTAATTTTAATGATTGAATCTTAAATTTCTTCTAATTACTAGTACATAATAAAATCTAATATTACAAAATGTATTATATCATTTATAGATACTTACAAAATGTATTATATTATTTATAGATTTATTTGAAAGATATTAAGTTGCTTTGGTGACTGATTTCGATTACTTATGAGGTGTTTTAAAACCATCTCTTCAGTTAATCCTAATAACCAGTCCCAATACAATTATTTATTAATAAATGATTATTTATTTATTTTGATTTATTTTAATGTTACTTCTGATACACAATACTCTGGATATGATTTCGTTTGTTATTTAATTTTAACCCTCGAGATCTGTCTTTACAATGAAATGAAATATTAATGCTACTTACATAATTTTTGTTCCCACTCTCACACACTTTGCACTTTTATTTGATTTTTATAAACTCCCTTATTGACTTTTATTAATTTTATGTTACACTTCACTACTGCACTTTATTCCTTGGTTTTGATGGTTCCTGGATCCATTTGATGTATATAACTTGATTGAATACTTTGTTTAATGATTATAAAAATACTTTATTACTTTATTACTTGGATGATTTATAATGATGAAGTTACTTTATTAAATAATTGATGTTAAATAAAAATGATGCATCTCGAAAGGTTTGGTCTAGGTGTTGATTGATTGAATTTTAGTTGATGACAGACCTC
>JAGFPH010003033.1:50299-76897 GCA_018207615.1 Philaenus spumarius
TTTCCGTTTCTTCCTGATACACCCTGTATATGCAAAACTTTATGAACTTATTAGCAAATACCTCTGTGAACAGTGATATAATAACATATTTTGTATAGACTAAAGCAATTTAAAATTAATGATATCCATTGCGCCATTTTACAATAATAGTAGAAACATTTTAAATTATAAATTTAATAGATAACTGGATATAATACAGCTATTAAAATGTTTGACTACAATAAAGTTTATAAGCTTATTGTGTCATTGCATAAAAAAAAAAAAGATCATTATTATGTTAATGATTTACTTTAACATCCCAAGCTTGGGACTAGTAGCTTCATTTTTAATAAGGTAAAGCTGACAGTTTATACTTATTATAAATACCCGTGTAAAAAAGAATGGATAAAGCTGGATTTCTCGGTTTCTAACAAACACAGGAAGAAATCAGACAACTTATTCATGGCCTAATATTCTCAGAAAATAGAATTAATTTTGTTTTACTGTACAAAAATGTTTAAACATTTTCATAAATATATATTTTTTCCTGCAAAAAATCAAAGTAACGGTGCCATTAGTTGTGTACTGTTTTGAATAAATTATTAAACTATACATCCAAAGATTTTGTATAAAATATCTTTTTACATTTTAGTAGCAGAGTATTTGGTACGATTGTTTTGTAATTTCGTTAAATATTTGCCATACAGAAAGTAAGTGATTCCTACATTCTGTTTCAAGTTGATATTATAAAGTAAATTTACAATAAAAATTAAACATTTCGTACAAAGCGTCAAAGAATGAAGGCAAAGAAGAAATCTATTAGAAATATGCTTAAAATATTTCTTACTTCAAGGAATGTTATGAATAATTACCTCATAAACTCAATAATACAAGGAATAAACTAAAGTACCTCTTTTTCATAACCATTTATGAAAGTTGTCTTTTGCTTGAAATTTTTTGAGCTCTGTAACTCTAAAACGCAAGCAGATGTATATTTATTTAATTTTTTAATATAATGTTTAGTAGTTACGTAGTTATTAAAAACAGGAAAAATAACTACACCTTATGTTTGAAATCTATACATATAAATAAAATTGAAGTGTATGTGATTTTGAAATAAATAATTTTTTCTAATCTCATATGGTTGTTTACACTTTTCCAAAATCTCTCTGTTTGTTTGTCCGGGCTAATATCCACAATGGCTTAACCAATTTTGGCGAAACTTTCATTTGCATGTAGAGCACTTTCCAGAGATTAATCTAGGCTACTTTTTATTCCAGAAATATTTAGGGTTCCTACTTAAAAATTGGAAAAATGTAAAAATTAAGGACAAAATTAGGGGTGACGGGACACGCCACCATTATAAATGTAACAACTGATTTGAATCAATAGCTTTACACTTTGACAAGATCGTCTGTGTTTTAATTTACTGTATATGCTGGTTTATCCATTAAATATACATCAAAACAGTATGCAATAATGTGGAATGTACTCGCAGATGTTAAATACACCTCAAAACCTGATTTGTAATTTTTATGTTCGTTTGGGAATTATGATTAACAAACTGGCAGAAAATGGGATTTTTAGCGCTTATTGGTGCATAGCTTATTATTTACATAAGCCTAAAACAGATACATAGATCAATTTGGGTGTAAATTACTGTGCGTTTTTGGGCCATGGGACCCGGATCTAAAATCTTTTTTTTTAACTGTGTGTAATGGTAAGGCATAATATTTACCTGATAGTCCATTTATTTATTTAATCAAATCTGCGAGGGAAGCTGCATTTATCAGTTAGTGTTCAATAAAAACTCATTTCATGAAAATACAAGAACATCCCGTATATTAAAACCATGTTATAATATTTTCTGAGAAGCTTAGGCTAGACCAAGAGGTCTAGAAATAAGAGGTCAGACATTTTTTAATCTATTTTAGAAACCAAAGTATCTATTTGTATCCATACTTTTTGCACCCTGGATACATGCTAATTTATCTTTTCAGTGGCTTGCCTTTTAGGGGCTCCTTAAATTTTATTTATTGCCCATTTATTTAGATTTAAAACAAGCCTAAATTTATTATTATATCTCAACTCTAAGTGGGTAAAAATACGTTTTTGGTTCGTATGTCACATGAGAATAAGACAAATTTTGTATCATATTCTTAATAATTTGATATGATTTATCCATTTTGAAAATAATTAAAATTGCAGCCTATGGTGGGCATTTTCATTTTGGTAGGGATATTTATCTTTTTCTGTAGTGCCTAACCTGATTATACAGTCTTTTATGATATTCAGCTGATGAAAACCCTGATGCATCAGTGGCGGCTGGTGAGTTATTAACTTGGTGGTTGCAATTATGAGGAGAGAATTTCTGGGGGGTCTGGGTGTATGGAATATGAACGCAATTTAACACATTACTTTAGATGAGGTATTACACGTGGAATTATACGTTTTTGACTTAATTACACAACATTTTTAACTTAAATTCATTAAAATGGTTTGGTTACCATTACGTTTAGCTTTCAGTTGAGGGTAATTACTAGCCTACAATAAAATAGTAAATAAACTTAAATAACAATTTAAATCATGCATGAATAAACATAGAATTCAGGCACATTATATGTTTAAATATCACTAACCTCATTTAAAAAGAAAGTCCATCCGTCTGTTCTTCAGAAGGGTAAACTTAACAGAATTTTAATTTTATAATAATCATAACCTGAACATAGCATTAACATAATCGGATTTATGAACTCGCCCCATATCCTATTTAGGAACTTGGCCTATCCTTTTTTGTTGAAAAACTATTATTTGAATTGTATGGATGTTTGAAAATAGATTTGGGATAGTGGGTTCAAACATTTTGGTAATAGGTTGTGGCCTATCATTAAAACTATAATTAAATCACGAATGGCACGAATATTAATTATGAAAATAATATTAACAGATTTTGATTGGCGTCTAATCAACACTACACACTGCACTCTCTGTCTAGGCCCACTCAAATTGCTACAACTTATGAAGAATAATGTAAAAACACTATTGTAATGGAACCCAGACTAAATACATACACACTAAAATATATTAACACAATCTAAAACAAATAAACACCAAACACAGCTAGCCAAAATACGAGAACAAAACTAAGAACACATAACCTCAAAATGTCTTGCATTATTCACTAAACAAAACATGAAGTATGAACATCAAGGCATTAATGCGGGCAAAACTTAGCGCCCCAGGTGGCTTGTTGCAGAACTTTATTGCACCTGAAGGCTTTATGTGGGTTGCCATGGCAACTCATTAGTTACAAATCCCTCACCAGTTTCAATGCTAATAACTGTATTCGGCTCTGGTTGCAGAAGCAGTGCGTTCCGAGACGCTGCGCGCGAAGGTTGGGTCGATGTTCTTCAGCTTTACAACCGTTTGGGGACATTCTTGGCCATAAATTTTGGATTAAAATGACTTTGATGTTGATAATGCACTGATATTTAAAGAAATATTAATGTGATTAATTATTTGTTTTCTTTCTTGGGGGTTGTGCAACCAAACAACCTTACAAGGAGCCGCCACTGTGATGCATAAGGGGCTGGAATGTATTAAATATGTAAGTAAAACTTTAAACATGTTTTCCGGAAATCATATATTTTATTCACAAAAGGAACATTTTATCAAAATATATCAAACATAATGATCTGAAATTTTCAGGGGTTGTTATATGGTGTTATACAGGTTTTAAAGAGAGAATTTCATAATATAAGTGATCATTTCTAAGTTATGACTGAAAAATATGGGAAAAAAACTGGTGAAAATTCTATTATTTTATAAAAATAATGACAAAATGTATTCGAATGCTTGTATTGCAAAACCCTCATGTTAAATTTTGTATTTAAGTAATACTAACACACTGATAAAATTTTACTAATTTTGATCCAGTAGTTTCTGAGAAAATGTTCCTTAACCCTAGAACCGGCAGCTTTAACGAAAATGGATTTTTTGGCGTGTGCAAGCATTTATTCAAAAATTCGCCAAAAATAGTAAATTAACCTTAATCCAAAAGTGTTCCATAGCTTTTTTGTAGAGAAAGGTTCAAAGAATTTGTATATGCCAGTAAAAAAATTATAGATGTAAAATTTAGAAAGTTATTAGCTCAAGAAACAAAAAATGTTCAGTTACGAAAAATAAAAGTTCGACTTTAAGTCTACATAAAAAGTAGTAAACATTTTTTGTAATTTTTTCCATAAATGTAAAAAAGTTTCGTAATTTAGTTCTAAATAGAACTGTATAAAAACATTTAACATTTTCAAATTTCTTATTTTGAAAACACGAGATTTTATGTTCTTACTACAAGTCTGCTATCAAAAGTATGCCAAGTTAGAAACGTAATTTACTAATATATGCTCTGCCCAAAAATAAAATATTATTATAACAAAGTGTAGAGAATAAATCAAAGAACTGAACTGTATACTTGTAAATTATCTTTTCATAAAAGTGTTTGACTTAGAATTATTTGAATAATAAAAGTTAGAAAAATATAGTAAACTCTCGTCTGTACAAGATGTGTGCCCATACTCCTATGTCTGGCTATGTTGTAAAAGTCCGTTACGCTACAGATTTGAACGTTAGATGAGACCGTATTAGCAGTAACTTTCCCACGGTCCTACACAATAAACTGTTCAAATATAGCATATTTGGTTTACAGGGGAAGTTAGCTTGAAGAATTATCTTTACAAAGATACCAAAATATCTATAAAAAACGATTGAGGTCATACAGATATCACGTGAAATAAATAACGCTGTTTATTGGTTGGAAAACTGACCAATTGCAAGTGTCTACAAAACCCCTTGTAACTTCAATACTATTGGTCAGATTTTTGATTGGATGAAAGTTTTGGATAGGGGAAATTGTGATGAATCCATCGATACATAGATTTAACTAAGACAACCTACTGGGCGGGTTTTAGAGATTGACAAAAGTTGAGTAATTTCGTTATGTTTTGTATGAATTTTCGGGCGCCGATTGATTTGTAGAAAACTAATAAACTGCAACGATGATTACGTATGTAAATATACATTTTAGAAAGAAATTGTAAATACAAAAAATAAAGTTTGAAACATTACCTTTCCAATGGTGTTTGTCTTTTTGAGATTGGAAGATTTTTAGTGGGTCAAATATTCAATACAATCACGCGTTACAAATGTGTTGTCATGATCGCACGAAACGTGCGATCTGCCGGTTCTAGGGTTAAATATTGTATTTTTAACATTGCCGAGATAGGGCGCTCCAGAGCCCCTTAAAACACATCATTGATATTCAAATAATAACGAATACTAAACAGTTATGCTTAAGCCTAATGAAGTCTGACCACTGGTAAGCGCCACCATGAAGGACGGATGGTGTGGACGTATCGGAGGTTGATACAAGAGAATTGCCTTCTCTCCTGTCGTTCTAAAACTGAAAGCAATATCACCTTTCCTCCAACCAGGCACTTCAATGTACGACTGACTGGTAGTAAAGGTGACAACATACGTCTGCGTGTCTGAAACATGAACACATTTAAGAATATTAGTATTGTAAAACAATAATGAAAAGTATATTTTTAATATTTAATGTTATTGATAGATCACAAAAGTATATGCCATAGAACTCTATTTATTTAAAATAATGTTTAATATAGTTATAGAAGAGGATTAGTGTTGTCTAACAGTAGGGTATTGCTCTATGTATCTGTGAGATAATTTAAATTCCATTCCTTCCACTATATGTGAGGCGGAAAGTAAAAACCTCATCGCGGCAATTTCCGGTTTTTAGTTTTTGATAATATTGAATTAAGCTTTGAATAACAAACAATTTAGTGCAAAAATCATATCTCTATGATTTTTGTTTGTTTAAGTTACGGATTTTTTAATTTTATACAGTGAAAATGGGCATTTTGAGAAAAACGCAATTGAAATATTCAAAGTAACACAAAAACTTTATTTATAACATTTAAGAAATGAAATTTGTATACAAATTAGCTTAAAACGTCCTCTAAAAAATGATATAAGAAAGTCTCTCATGAACATCCATCTTCATTATTTAAGTGGAACGTTTTCGACGCTTCGTCGAAGGTCCTGGGACAGGTTGAGGGTCGTCAGAGTTACTGCTGCCAGCTTCATCGATGTTTTGGGTTTCATGAAAATACGGTTATTGTTTGGACAGTACATTAACTTATCAAAAATTAATTAATGTAATAATTAATAATAGTTATCAATAGTTAATTTTACAAAAATCTTAGCTTTAAATACAGTACCAGGAGACCGAGCTAAAGCTCGATTATAAGCAGGGCTATGATTTCAATAATAAATATTGGTTTATTGAGTTTTGATGTTAGGCCTATAACATTAAACAACTAAATAAAGGGTATATACAACATTAGGCTTACCTGTAATAAAAATACAGTTTAAAGGATTAACCATAATCTCAACGCTATGCCTCAGAAATAAGTCAGGCCTAAATTAAAGTTTAATATTTCAATATTGATTTAGGCCTAGGGCCTAGTTCGCTCACGTCAATAACTATTATTGCAAATTTCCGTGAACATCGTTTAGGTTTGGCCTATAACATTAAACAACTAAATAAAGGGTATGTTTATTTATCAGAAGTATTCGTTGCCGTGGTAACTATAAATACTGTAGATACAACATTAGGCTTACCTCTAATAAAATATACAGTTTAAAAGAAAGCAGATGATTATTGTAATGGCATTGAAAACATTTGCATCAGCTGTGCTTTGTATTGTTTAAAATGGACAAATTTCACTTTTTAATTTAATAAAAAGACGTAGAAAACGAATTTTCCCAGACTGGTGACCATTTCCAATCGATTTCTCGTGGCCAAAAGCCCCATATAAAATCAAAAAATGAAAAATCCTTAGACGGAGATTCCAGATCCATTTAGCAGACAAACAATTATCTCTCGCTTTAGAAGATAAGATAGTTTAAGTGTGTTAGTACAACTACTAAGAGTAGGTGGTTTTAAAACCTGCAAAGAAAAGGTTTAAACCTGCAACTGAAGTCGGGACAGGGATTTTTATAACCAGAAAACGTTCTCATTTTACAATAAACTCGTAATAGTTCACTTCGTCGCTGCTAGAATTCATCAGAGAGTAGATTTTAAAGTATTGCCTTGCTATTTGATGTGTTTGAGAAAAGGGACCTGTTCGCGGCCCATGTTATTTTCCCATAAGCGCGAAGAGGTCCCTTTTCCCAAGCTATGTTAATTATTTTTTTTTTAGTGTTTTATCCGTTTACAACAGTTTTGTAATCGATTACATCTGGTAAAGGACCAAATGAAGCATATTAAACCGCAAACAGTCGAAAATCAATATTTTTGACCTCATTCGATCAAACTGCTTGTACTGAAATTTTTAGTTTGCCGCGATGAGGTCCCTTTTTGCTTTCCCCCTCACATATGTTGGCTTGGATATTCATGTTTCTAGTTTACTAATATTTGCGAAAGAATATAAAAAGTACTTGGCTAAAGATATAGACATTTTTTGAATTGCAAATGTAAACATTCTTTTTTGTAGACAGTAGGCCCTAACTAATAAAAAAATAATAATAATCAGTTTTGAGTTCTTAAAATTGTGACTAAAGTGTATTTAAAACTGTTTTGTTTTTCTTATAGTATCCAATATCTGTCTATAAACACAAAGGGAAGTGAATTAATACACTGAAAAACCAACGTCAATAGGATTCAAGTCGATGAAAGCCCATAGAAACCTTTTGAAAGGCTGGAACTCGACTGAGTTATTGCTGTTCCCATATAATGTATTCTCATTCTTTAGCAATATAATAAAAGTTTAATTTCATTGGCTGTTTTTCCATGTTGATGGTAGTTGTTTGAACTTTTGTGGTTTTATCAAAGAATTTGAATGATGCCAATCATTGGAATGCTGTTTAGTCTCTGGAGTATAGCAGTCCAAGTTTCATCACCGGTCACAATTTTACTCAAGAACTCATCACCACCCTTGTCACGGCGCTCCAAAAATGACAAAGAATGTGCCAAACACTTTGTATTGTGTTCTTCCATCTACATTTTTGGAATCCATCTTAAACAAATTATTTTGTATTGAAGTTCGTCAGAAACAATTTCAAAAGTTATCGATCTTGAGACTTGAAGAAAATTTTGATGAAGCTTTTTAATAGTGAAGGGCTTGTTTTGAAAAAATTCTCATCAATTTTTTGTATCAACTTTTCACTGGTGAGCGTAAAAAGCCAAAATTTATCTTCATCATGAACATTTGTCCTTCCTTTAATAAATAGTCTGTACCACTTATGCACTTTCCATCATTCATTACACCTTCCCGATACACTACAACAATTTGTCCATAAATTTTAGCAGGACGGATTTTTTTGCATTAAAAACTGAATGACTGAACACACTTCACAGTTGTTGGGATTAATAATTAACATGACAGCAAATAATGCACAGGACCCAAACAACCAACACAGTCAGAGAGTTTAATTAAACTTACTGGCAATGTGGGGGGAGGGGGCTGGTCGAGGAGTGGCTGACCTTGAATCAGTATTACCTGACACTGGTAAAGATTTAACGAGTGAGAATTGCAAAGATGAAAAAAATACCATCCTTAAAATAATAAATGTATATTTAGTAGCCTAATGATTCAAAACCTCTTCTAAATATGATAAATACGTTATACAATTGCAACAGGGGTAGAGGAAGATACTGGTCAAAAGAATTGTTTCATATATTTTCAACTAATTTTTGTTTTCAATAATCACAGTTAACATACTTACTAGTTTCAACACATTCCAAAGGGCCCAAAGTAATTCTGCCCAAAGCATTCTCTTCTAATTCTTTCTGTTGTAGAAATACCATCTGTGTGATACCAAGGCTTGAAGCCGATATATAGTATCCTTCATCAGACAACCATTTGGCTTCAGAGATGTCGCAGTTGCAGGACTGTTCCGGATTTACGCAAGTACGATTCACTAAAAACACAGTGAAAATGAAACAATTAAATCTGCGAAACTCGAATATAGACAAAATAATTTACAGCTGGCCAACTTTAACCAATTATTTTTTCCTAATATTTTATCTACATAGGCATTTTAAAAACATCAAAGGTATTGATTTCTTAATATCTCTAATATAGAAAAATTGAGAAATAACTTTTCGACTTTTTTTTTATAGAATAAATTTGAGTACAACTTTGAACAAATAATAGATTTATCTGTAATTATTGTCTATTATTGTCATTGAAAAACACACACCTTTCAATGACAATGTCACCATATTCAGTAAAGCATGACAGCAGCCAAATTATAAAAAGTAAATTTTTGAAAAATTATATCTAAAAATATCTGTACAAGACCAAGAAGCAAAAATGATTATCTAACACAGTTTTCTTACAATAACTATTTTAATTTATCAAAATAACCCTCCAAGTGCTATCACACTGTGTGACCTGTTCAGACCATTTGAAAGTGATAGCGTTGCACAGTGCGATAGTTCGTAAAATCGATATATCAAAGCTAATTGTTATCGGATAAATTTGACCTTCACATAGAATGAAAGTAAATTGAATTCTCTATCTAGTAGGCAGTGCGAGTTTGTTATCTTTGGAAGAAAAAATGTAACAGATGACAATATTATCAACTGTAAGCTGTGGTTTTTGTCTTACGTTTGTGTAAAAACTACGCAACTGACTAAGGTTGTTTAGTCGGTCCATAATCTTTTTTTTTCTGTACATATCTTATTATATTATTATTATATTAGACATTTAGCATTTATGGACTCATATTAGAGACCAAGATGGACTCAACATGGTTTATTTGTGAAATGGTATACAAATACTTATTCATGTACTATATAATACATTTTTCTCAAAAATTGCCATATGTGTAATTTTTTTATTTTTTAGTAAATGTTTTAGATTAACTTGTGATACATTTCTTATTCAGAACTAAAATTAGAACAATTTGTATATTTTGGAATTTACATTGCTACATTTTTAAGACCATCTATGTGCCTAAAAATGAAAAAAAATATTAAACACTTTTTTACTCCCCCACTCTATGGACGTCATTTTTTAACACCAAGTGGGTAAGGGTTTTATTTTTATATTATAGAACATGTTGTTATGAACAATTTGATATATAATACATGCTATTTAAATATATTCTTTCATATAAAAAATAATTGTTAAACTAACCGTGTAAGATGCTCAAAAATGGCCCAGCACTTTAAAGTGATTTAATTAGCACTTAGAGGGTTAAACATATTTATAAACAATTGCCGTTTTGATGGCTTTTACCTATCCTGGCTAAACGGTTAGAATGCATATACTTAATATGCGCTTATCGAGTATGCTTGTTAGAACCACCAACTCAGTTTTTTAAGTTTGAACCTAGTTAGTTACTGACATTTGATTTACTTGTGCTATATGCTGCTGCAAACATCTTCATGAGGTTAAAAAAAACTAAACAAAAAGTACAGAAAAGCAAGCTGCTGTATTAGCAATGTGCCATTTTATGGCTGTATTAACCTCCTTCCCGCTCGGTAGACACGCTCGGTAGACAAATATATCCGCCAAGTGGTATAAGCTCAAAACACGGTAGACGATTATATCCGCAAAGACCCATTTAAAGTCATAGGAATAAATTTAGTTTACAACACTTCTACTAGAAAATTCTTTGGGAAAATTTAACCCTTTGCACTCTGGTAGGATTTTTAATAAAAGTCCTCTGGGCTCGGATGTGCTGGCCACAGCCATTTCTTTATCAAGTCTGAATTGTTTTTGCAAGTTACGTTCCTCTCAGCTCGGATGGCCAGCAGTACTGGACAAGGTAAAATCCCTCGAACCGGATGGCCACCAGGACTGGCCACACAAATGATCTGCATTAATTTATTTTTAGTAGTTTTATTTTGTCTGGATTGTGCTGAAATCTAAAGTCCTAATCTTAATCTAATTAATTCCCGCTTTTTTTCTGGTCTGTGTTGTATCAAAACGTAGGATTATTCGTTACATTATAACCTTACCAGCAGTTTAGTTTTACGTTGCGGTGGCCTAGGCTAGTGTTTTTTAAAGTTTGAAGTAATTTAATACAACAAAAGTTAATTAGTTTATTATAGGTTTTAAATGTTTTTTTGTTAACAAGTTCTTAATTTTATTTTATTTTAAATTACCTAAAAATGTTGTTTGATATGTTTTATACAATGGACCCAATGGTTTATTTTATTCATAAAAATATATTATAACTATATATTTACAGCTAAAACAAAAACTCACCAATAACAATATAATATATCTACTTTATTGTGTGGCAAAATAAAAGACTTACTAAAAGCCCATGATTTTGTTAAACAAGAAATAAATACCCACTAACAACATTTCAGATTGTAGTGAAAAATAATTCAGAGCTGTTGACTATTATCAAATTAGTGGCAGAGCTGACAACAGTATCGTAAGCGGCCAGTCAGGCTGGCCATCCGAGCTGTGAGGATGTTTAATTCCATAAATATTCAGAGCTGACTGAGAATATCGTATGGCCAGTAGTACTGGCCAACCGACCGCAAAGGTTAAACATGTCTGTGGAAATATTATTTTTGAAGAATATCCATGAAATAATAATTTCAATCAAAAGAAAAAATTTCACTTTTATGACAGAAATGGTTTTTTAGGTAATTACGTCTTTTGGCATGATTTTTAGTACTCATAATGTCTAAAAAAAAAAAAAACAAGCCAATGTGAGGATTTGGTTAAAGTTCATGAATCTAAAACAATTAAACTGAACAATTATAGTATCTTTTGACAGTATTATAAGGTCATGTCAAATAAGGTATTAGAGTTGAAATTTAGTTGGTCGTTCAATATTGCTGGTCGAACATCAATTATTGAACGACCAGCTAAATTTTAACTCTAATACCTTACATGATACGGCGATAAGAGTTCAAGAAGCCCGCGGAAAGAACAGGTTCCGAGTGGGCGAGACAACAGACTGACAGTTGCCGTCCGGTAGCCAGAAGGTGTACAGCAAAACAGACTTTAAATGTGAAATGTGTTATGTGTAATGAATTTTAATGTTTAGTGACCTCGGTTGAGTCATTTATATATATTGTGTCGAAGATGGGATAAAAGTCTTGAAACGCGTCACAAATACAAAAAAAAAAAAGAGGTAACTTGATGGAAACAACGTAACAAACTTCATTTTATTAATCCGTGATATTAGTTTATAATAAATAACTTTACCTGCACAAGGACAAGATCCTCGCTTAACATTGCCTAGATAATCGACTGTGCCGTTCTCTTCGGCAGAAATAAACCAAGTAGCAGAGTGTAGTTCTAAAGGCGCTTTAAAGCAATCGTACTTAATATACTGGCTGCAGTATAATGAATGTGAAATCAATTCAGTTAACATCTCTGAGCTGAACTCTCGGTACGAGATTAGAAAGCTGAAGTCAGCCTCGTTTGGACCTCTTACATCCTAGATAACAACACAAGCATCAATGAATTAACATTATAATAATTACCCATAATATATAGTTAACTCTGTGAGTATAATAAGTTTGGTTGAATTTTTATTTTGAACTTTTAATTTATTTGATACATTTATTTACCATTTCAAAAGATAAGAGTATCAGGAATTAAAATAAAATAAGAAAGAATATAAACCTTTCTAATATATGTACAATCAAAATAAGATATCTTTAAAAGGTATAAATGTTATTGTAAAATTAATTAAATTTGGAGTTTATTGAAAAATAGTTTAGAATGAAATAATGGAGTTGAGACAATGTCAATACCTCTCCAATCAATATTACAGGCATAGTCTTTCGATGACTCTGTAAATGTTTAGACCTATAACATTTTGTAAATATTTCTGTATTTATTACTTCATCATTTCTGTTGTACATTATACTTAAGGGGACAGGGTAAGGTCCATTTAACGCATGTTAAAACTAGCCAAACATTTGCACAAATATCTAAGGAACCAAAAGAGAAATCACAGTGAAATTTTATTTCAACATTTGGTACCGGTATATCCTTTTACATAGTTTAACAGAGGGAAATTTAAATATTCAAAAAAAATTATAAATGTTTTTAACTGTAATAATAAAAAATATTTTTTTGGGCTATTATATTATTTTTAATTTTTTTTCTAGAAAGAATAATACCAAAAGCTCATGTTAAACCTTACAACTGTATTAGTTCTATGTGTGGTAAAAACTTCAAAGCTCTAGCTCACTCCAATGCTGAGAAAAGTGTGCAAAAGTATTTAAAAATATAACTTTCGGATAATCGCGATGAAAGATAGGCCTATCGGATATCTACCCTTATTCACACAAATTGAAAGTAGGCCTACCTTAAAATAATCCTGAACCATAGCTGGGGTCATCAGGGTTGTCTTCTGCTTAATCAATTTTCCTTTTTCTATGTCTTCTCATTTGTCTAGCCTTCTTTGTGAACTCTAACACCTATTTTTCCGCAAAGTACATACGATCCTTGTCTAACTTTTTGATTGCTTCTAAAGTGTTCTCCCCTATTTTCATGTTTAACTTTTCATAGTTTCACACTTCACAATATACCCATCATTAAAACACGCAACTGCATCGTAAACACCAAAGTGCAAAGTTTTATTTCCTATGAACACAGTTTTAGGAAGGCATTGTTTACATGACATTGTTTACGCTTTTATTTGGGTTCTGCGTTTTCCCATGCAGGCACTTTCTCAGGAGGTCAGCTTTTGCTAGATCATGAAAAATTGGTTGAATATGCTTCATAACTACCTTAGGCAATGGGGTTTTATGGGAATAATCTTTGTGTTTTGCAATTGTCTTCTGGTACTTGCACCAAGAATCTTTGCCTTTGGGGCAAAGACCGTGGTGAGGTTCTTTATCGGTTGAATGCATATGCCAATAAATTGCCCATTCAGCTTCTTGCATCTTTTGGACACTGTCTATGTTTCTCCTAATAGCTAAGCCATAATAGTTTTGGATTTTATCAATAACAGCATCAGTCAATCGGTTTGCACCACCCAGAGGCTTGCCATCTGAAAGTTTTTGGCCTTTGGATTTCATCTTTAGCCTTCTCAACCTTGAATCCATCCGCTTCTGGACGTGGTCGATGTACTCTAGTTTTTCAATTTGTTTGTCTCAGACTACAGATGGTTGTAAAAACCCACAGTCAGGTTAGCCAACTTTAGAAAATAAATCATTTCTGTGACATAAAAAGAAGTAGTACAATAGCAAAGTTTACTTTTGCGAATTGAAGCGCTTCCAATAGTGCCCACAGGGCGTAGAGTGTTTATGAAATTACTAAATAAAACCGACTTATGTGATTATATATATGATGTATTATATATCAAAATGTTCAGGAAGAAACACAGAATAAAGAAATGCAAACATCTAAATATTGAAAAAAATTTGATTTTTGGCTTACCCTGTCCCCTTAATGAGAATAAATATTTATTTGCCAAGAAATGAAGTAACAGAAACAGTCTTCTGATAGATTAACATTGATCTTGAATTTACACTAGTAAGGTGTAAATAGTAACAGTTACAAGCACTTACCACTTGACTTGGCAGGTTGTGTTCAACAATAGTCTTTGTAGAATCCTCTAGTGATTGAAACTCACATTTAACATGTGCCGGTGGAAATCTTCCATTTCCATCAATATCAATTAAATATACATCTGGCTCTGTGTAGCCTAGAAGTGCTAATTCTTCACAAGTCTTCCGGAACTGAGCTGGAAGACAAAATAATATAAGCCTAAATAAACTAACTATACAGTACATGAAACTTATTTTGATGTGAATACATCTTTAAATATAATGCGGTATCTCAGAAACCCCAACAATTAATAAATGAAATGTTACAATTTTGTACAAAAAATGCTTAGGCTAAATCTTAGCTAAGTATCTTGCCCAGTTTCAAAGTTACAAAGCATTTTATTACGAGTTCAAAATGATTAGTTGTTTGAAAAATATTTTAGAACCAGAAAAGTTTATAGAACTTGATTTCTTTGTAGGCTATGAATAATCATTAATTTTTTAATAGAATTTTTCGCTCAATGTTTTTGAAGAATTTCCTTATCTATTATTTGCTTTTGTATTTAAAGAATTGTTAATAATAAATGACATAAAATCATTTCTTTTTCAAGTGCTGAAAAATTCCAGATTTGTTATCTATAAGTATCCTGTTTATAAAATTGCCATAATATGATGAATTACCGGTATTCATATTTTTTAATTCATTTTTCATGAAAGTAGGTATATAAAATAGTGCCTTTTTTTTACTAGATTAGCCACACAGGTCCAAGCATTTAAGCTTATAAATTTTAATTTAAAGTATGATCCTACTTTTATATTCCTTTAAATTTTGTGTATTTTAGCTAAATTGTATTTAAGAAGAATTAATTATTGATACTCCTCTCCAAATGTAGGATATTGTTTTGCCTATACAATTGAAGAATCCTAAACAAATCTACATGAAAGTTTATAATCTCCAATTTCTTGTGCCAAACAGGGCTTATACATATATTTTTTGTTTTAAAAGTAGCAGTGCCTTAAACAAGTATTTGCTTCAGCTTGGTAACATTTCCTTCTTTTTATTAATTTAGAAAAAGTTTCAGATTTGCTTTATTTTAAGACATTTAATTTTAAAAAGTGAAGTACAAGCATTTGCTCTACTTTATTCATATGACCCGTTGTACTTGGATAAATATTATATTATTATTATTATAGTACTTGAAAGCGTTTAACTAAAATCTAAACAAGCTGTGATTAGAAATTTTCACTCACCAAAATGACAGTTTTTTCCAATGTACCCAGTGCCTCTGCAATCACAGGTTAACATATCGTCTTTGACAACACACGCACCACCGTGTTCACAAGCATTCGGACTCTTGCATGGGTCTACCAGTTCACAGTTGTCTATCGAGACTGAGCCTATGACGTTTTTAGTTCGAACCACATTTCTTGGTTCAATCTTTTCATCGTTTACATAAATCTTCCGCATACATCCAACAAGCCCTGGAAATATTATTTTTAATAAATAAGAAGCTATTGTTATTGACTGTATACAGTACGGTAAGAAAATACTTTAAACATAAAGAAGAATTAATCGTTATCACAATGATTTTATTACACAGTTTCAAGCGGGTTTTTTGTAATGTAATTATACAAAATGTTTGATATTTTATTTGTATGAAGTATTATTAAAGGTCACATACAAAGAACACAGGGTTTCAAGTTTATGTAACTTAGGTGAATTTTAATGTAACAAATTTGTATTAACACCAAAACTATCTGTAATAAATGCAGTTTTTATAGGTAGCCCTATACAAATGATACAGTTTTTAATACATGATTATTAATTTTTTTTAAAATTATTTCAGAAAGATAAAAAGGACATCTATTTTGCTATACACACTTGCGGAGCAACTTCTCAAAAATCTTCACTGCATTTAATAAAATTTTGTCTTGTGAAGTGGTGATTTATTCACAAATTACAAACTTCAGCTATTCTTTTGAATTTAGACTTTTGGTTTCAGGTAATCCCGAAGAAAGAAATAGCAGAAGACAAATCTAACAGCATTGGAGGGTAAAGAACATGAAGAACACGAGATTAAAAGTCTTTATATTTCTAAAACTCCTCTAGGCATTGCCCTCCTACTTAAGGTCTGTCATGTTGCTCATTAGAAAGCATCCTAGGTGATAAAAGAAAAGTATATCCATCAAGAATCAGGATTGTTCAACAGCTGCTTCCAAGATGTTATGTCTAACTCACAAAATTTTACAAAGGAATTACTGAAATTATTCTTTCTGATGATGTCTATTTCCATTTAGATGGTTATCTGAATAAAAACTATCAATATTAGGCATGAAAGAACCCATGTGAATTACACCAATGACCTCTACATAGTGCTAAGGATACATTAAAGAGCGGTGTTTCGAAAGTCAAGATTATTGGACCTTACTTTCTTATGAAAAAAGGCTACAGAAAGCGTGACTTCATGGTGCTATGTCAACACATACACAACATTTCGATTCCATAACTTCAAAGATTACTGGTCAATAATCTAATAATAATGTATCCATTAGCGTTTCTTTACGGTGCTGTAAGTAAAACTCATTTTATATTTTACTGTGCCGAACAGTAGGCCTACCGGTAATTTTTTTAAAGCTAGTGTGTTTATAAGTACAGTACTGTACCTACATACTTTAAACATACTTTAGATATTTAATTACTGTAATTATTTGATTACTGTACTGTAATAATTAAAATTGTGTTTTTACAATGTAAACTGTTTTCTTTTATTGTTTACGTTTAATTACCAATAGTCTATGTTTGCGTACAGAACATTGTTGTTAGCGTATTTAGTACATTGTAGTACAGTAAATACAAGTTCAAAGTGCTTAAAACATCACTAAAAATAGTATTCAACAATAACGGTTTTCATTGTTTTGGGCCCTTTGACTATTTATAAATGACCTTGCTATATCCGGATCGGCCGGTTGCCACATTAGTCCGAATATGACAGGTTGTACTGTACTTGAAATTGAAAAACTATACGTACAGTAGATAAGCTGAAAGTTGTCATTCAAAAATTTGCAACGGTTCCAGAAGAAGTGTTGTTAAAAGCAAAGCAGAACTTAAAGTCTTGTACAATAAGAAAGACATTATCTTCCAGATATAATCTTCTGTAATAAATTATCAATGTGTCTACAAACTGTATTAATGGCAGATTTTGTTCCAGTTAACAATCATGTTTTACATTACAAATTAACAAAGCTACACTTCTATGTAAAAATTGTGTTCTTGTATAATGGATTCGTTACCTATTTACAGTCTTCTAAGATAAGTATATATAATAAAGAACCAGTTTCACTACAAACCAACATTAGTCTTCCCGGTCACAGTACTCCCAATCAGGACATGACCTGTCAGTTTGAACTTGTAGTTAAACCGCTCTTCGTCTTTAGTGTTTTCTATGTCATCTACTATTAGCTCTATGTCTTCATTTCTGTACAGCAAACTAACCTACAAACCAATATAACAACATTAATAAAGATTGTTATTCTTCCCCTGAATACAAACTTTGTTTATCATTATTATTAAGAGTTACTGATAAAAGTGTAACTGTGTCAGAGATGAATCATTGGTTTTCTTCATCTCTTACTACAGCATAATGTTAAGCAGCGTCCACACTAATAAATATTTGCATTGTGGCATTTAGAAAAAAATATTTCGCTGAAATTTATTTTCATGTAAATTTTTGTGTTTTGCGCTGTATGACGCTCCGAGATTAAACTCGAACCATCAAAGAGTGTTTCCACACTGTGGTCTGCTTGTATCCACCCCGGTTCTTGTCCAGTGTCGCAAGGTCGAAATGGCATAGAGTTAAGCAAGAACGGAGACCAGCTGATTAGGGAAAGTAACCAGTTAGTGCAACAAACTCAAGACTTCTCTATCAACCAATGTGGTTTAATTTATTTATTGGATTTGGTAATTAATTATGGTTGGCTAATTAACCATCCCAGGGCTACCGACATGGTGGGGGACCATTGTTGATTAATTAGTGAATGTAATGTAGATTTCCCTTAAATTATTGTAATATATATTATTGCAAGGCCGTTTGGGGTTGTGTTTATAATATTAACATTTGTAAGTTAGTTAATTGTTAGTTAAAAATAGCCTCATTTAATCTGGCTTCGGGTTCAGTGTTCGGTTTGGTGAGCCGGGATTGCCCAGAAGTGATAGTTCATAACCCTCTACAATCCACATGTTCGATATATGCACCGGCATGTTTCAGATGTGCATTATCGAATACGCTGTGTTTGGGAATTTGTTCAAATTCATTACACATTATTTCATTTTGTAACTGTTAAATTTTTGGGTCTTTCTTAAAAATGGAGTCTATAAGTTGAAATTAATAATAAAGCGCCTATTTTACTTACCTAGGTTTTAGGATTTTAACATAGACCTTGGTTTAACTTATATTAAAATGGTTTTTCATGTTTGAATTTTATGGTTTACATTTGAAAATTATGGTTACTTAATATTTTTGAAATGATATGTATCTTTTTACACCCAAATGATGACAGAAGTGCAAATAAACAATTATAAAGTTATGAACAATCCGTTAAAAATGTTATAACATCTAGTAATTTTGTGTTTTTAAATGAAAGACTAAATGCTCAAGACTGTGAAAGCGCCGCATTTTGTTGTTCATATCAATTTAGACATAATAATAGAGACACCAACGTTCTAGCTCATACAAACTATATTTTCTTAAATCTGTGCATCAGAACTTAGCAAGCGTCCAAATTGAAATGTATAGTAATGCAACTAAAAAATCGACGGCAATCAGATTGCGTGCACTGAATGTGACGAAAAAGTTTATGTGCATCCGCACATCCACATTAATGAAAACTTATTCGTCAACTTATACGTTCTTGCCGAATACAATGCACAACACAAATATGTATTAGTTTAGATGAGGCTTTTCTCAATTTTTAAGATATCTAAGTAAACAAGGTGTTGGTTGAAAAAGGAAGGAACAGTTTTGGCGGAATACAATTAGACCTTTAGGTGTCAAATTACATGTAGTCAAAATTCACCTTTTTTTCCCAAATACAGTCCTTTGAAAAATCTGAATTGGACTTGAAAGGAAAATAGTTAATAATATATTGCTGAAAAGAGCAAAAATCACAAATCCAATAAAATGTAAATTATATGTTGGTTCATTCTTCAAAAAAAAATATTCCTTATGGCTAACTCCAGTTATCACGCTATGTATTTAACAAAATTTGTATCAAGAAAAATACACAATTACTTTTTAACATTAGACGTTTATTTCTTTAATTACAAATTACAATGAATTCCTCACTTAAACTTTTGCAGCTATGATTTAAGTAGGCCTAGTAAATCACTAAATATTAATAATTATTGATAGCTTATAACAATTATATTTATTATCAACATACTTACAAATAATGTGTACAAAACACATTTTTAATAAGCACGTTATCAATAAGCACACACTGATGCATACAAAAGTTGGTATCTGTGTATTTTTTAAACACTTATGGCTTTCTTATTCACCAGACTATATTCTTTGGCGAGTAGCAGAAGAACCCACATTCCCTTAAAAAATTGGAATTGACTGTCACAGCCTTCATACGAAGCATTATAAAAGAACAATTTTATTAACTCTGTTGTTTGAAAATAAAATTGAACAAGTTATGCATGCACAAATTCTCGAGGAGTATATACTGGGTGGGTAAAAGAATGAAATCTGTTTTAATATTTTTAAAATAAAAGACATATAAAGAGAAATGTGATACCTCTGCATTACAAAAAAAAATTAATTTACAATGAGTTTAAAAATTTTATCCACTATCTTGAATGCAACTTTATTTTTTTAAATGAAGATGGTCGTACGATACTTGATTTCAATGCGAAATTGTAACAGAAAATAAATAGTGAAATCTGTGCATCAATATAAATACAAAACAAGAATTTACCTTTAAATTATGTTTAATAATAATATACAAAGTACTTACTGTGTGCCATTCAATTGTAGGATCAAATTTCACACTAACTACATGCTCTGTCACATTCTTTACCGAGTCAGGAACTAATTCAAATTTCACTTCATCATTTACAACTTTTACCTGAAAAAGAGTATTATGAAGCATTATATTCATTAATACATAATTATATTATTATAAAACTATTTTATTTATTCAAACTGCTTTGAATAAGCAATAATACAGTAACTTAAATTTTGGTTAAATGGATTTTGACTGAATTCCGGAAAAGTAAAATGTTTTCGATTCTGGAAATTTAGACAGTGTAAATAAAACAAAGAGTTATCAATTAAATAATTATAAGTACAAAAACATGGACCAAAAGCGGGATTTGAACCCAGGACCTTTACCATTCCGTGATAACTGAGCGACCTTAATCACGATAAATATTGGTCGATGGTTTAAACTTCATCGTACAAAAATCGTTGCGGCATGACTTTTGAACCACAGAGCTGTACGTTGCTCTTAGCTATAAAAGCTTTATAAAATATTATATTATGTTCATGAAATTGATCCTAACTGTATACATTTCAATAGTATAGCAACTCATTGAAGCAGTTTGAAACCAATAATTCAAAAACTTTAAAGACTCCGCTTTGTGGCGAAGACGTCGCAGTATACCTGCCATTTTGTGTTCATTAGTTGTGTCAATCTGTTTGATAGAGAAAGATATACCATACAAGCCTATATAGTTGTCTACTTTTTCTGTTGTTATCAGGGGTACCCAGAAGGGGGTGACATGGCGCTCAGAGCGCCATCGAAACAAATTTTGGGGGGGAGTCATAACTTTGGGGGGATTTTTGAAACTATAAATAAATGTGTCATGTGTTTGTGAATCACAATTGAAAATTTGTGTATGAATGGTAGGATGACAATAGTAAATGAATATTATTGGCAAATGTATTGTTATTATTGTATAGGTAGGTATTTTTTGTTCATTGTCACCATTGTCGGTACAATCTCTCGGTTTCAGTAGGATCTTGATGTGGTGCCCAATCTCCCTTTAATTCCTGTTTCCTACCGCCGTGCAAACTTGGAGCGTTGAAAAGGGTGTTCAAATACAAATGTCAAGAAGTGTTATGTCAATACGTTGCATTGAAATGACAAGGGGTTGATGCATTGTAAAAAGAAATATTCTTACACGTTTAAAAACAATATAGACATTAAATATAAATTGATTGAATCGAAAGAAGGTAATGGTCCGTGGACATCGTACATTGAGACAAGTCGATCAACCAATACCAAAAAACTCACGAAGAAAGGTAAATTAATTACTCCAGTTGGCATTATAATGCCAAAGTATTGAAATCTTGCGAAAATTCTAAAAATTTTACCCCCACTTGTTATGACTTTTCTCGGCGTTTTCGAGGTCTCTGAACACGATAAAGCAATTAAAAAATGTATGTCTGCCTGTGGACAAGATATATGCACTCACAGACATCGCAGAAAACTTCTCTGATGGTGCCAAAATCTTCATAATTGTATTGCGGAGAGTTGAAAAGCTTTTGACAGCAAAACATTGACAGTGAACTTATCCTATCAGAGTTGGAAACATTCAGTAGTTTTTACAAAGTAGCTTATAAAGAAATAAACATTTCAGACATGAATCATCAGATGGCGAGATGTCATCAAGCCAAGAAGAAGCATTCTCAAATTTAACTGTGATGTACAGAATTCTTCTTTCTTTGGCAGCCACTAGTTGTTCTGCCGAGAGAACCATGAGTAGACTAAAAACAAAATCGACTTCACAGTAGTATGGGGGACAAGTACAGTTGTCTAGTCTATTAATTCTAGCCTCTGAGAATGACATTTTCAAAGCAATTCCAAATGACAACATAATTAACCAATTTGATTGACTACATTAAGAAGAAAACAACTTTTATTGTTTAAATCGTTCAAAGAATCACAGAAGTTAGAAGAAGTAAATGTTAAATAGAAAACTGTACTAACAATTTCATGTTTTACTTCTTAATTTCTGGACTTAGCCAATGTATTAACAAAAATACTGATTTTTGTCGCTAAGATCTTCAACTTTGTTAACTTGTTTAGTTATACTTTATCATATTAATTGTTACTAACATCCAGTACTGCAATATAATTAATTGTTAGAATAAACTATTTCTTATTCTGTTAAATACTTTTTATTTTAACACTACATAATCTCTGATTCCTGATTTTATTAATATCGCAGATATGTGTAGTGCGCTAGGTTCAGGTCATTTACTGTTACAATTCAAGAGCTACTAAGGTTAAGGTTTATTGTTTATAAGGGGGTAGTCACATTTGGGGGGGGGGGGGGGGCGCCTGGGGGCTGGGGGGGGGGGGGGAGGGGCACCCCTGGTTGTTATCTAACAACAAGTGATTAATATCTGAGGTCAGTTTATAAAATGTTGAATCAAAGAAATCATTAATCCTGAACCACACAGTACTTAGATGGAAGGATGCAGGCCTATTCCATGGCAAAAATTTGTCACAAATGGCTTTGCAAAACATTTAAGAACACAAAACCTAATGGTTGTTTGATGCACGTCTGTTTTAATATGATGCAAAATAACAATTATTTAATAAACACTTCATGACAGATTCACTTTTACCTCAAACTTTACAAAATTAATATGGTTGTGACACATATTACATTTTCTTCTATTCATTCCGATGAGTTTTTAAAATTTAGAGTAATTATTAAATTGTACATTTGTTATTTATGTGTACAAAATGTAATAACATGCCATTAGAATAGGTATATTATAGTTATCGGCGTAACTTTACTATTCGACTCTAGCCTAATATTTTTACAGACAACGACGTTGTTTTACATTCTACTGTTAAATGTTGAATACAGGTAAACATATTGTGACTAAATAGGTTAGGTTAGAACCTTTTAGGTATTTTTTTTATTATTATTTTTACATTTCTTAGCCTAGAGTCGAATAGTAAAGTTGCGCCTAGTTTTCAATCACAAATAATCGTAAATGTACCAATCATTTATAATTAGAATTCGACTTATTATTAGTTGAAGGAGTGCCTCTCAACAGTAGTCAGACTCTCCACATTAAACATGGTGGAATTGAGATGGGTGCCAGAGGACACTGTGGCATTCTAGGAAATGAGATGGCAGATGCTCTTGCAAAGAAAGGAGCATCTACAGCATTCACGGGGCCAGAACCAATGTGCTGCATTAGCCGTAGCATGGCCAAGAGCGCAGTAAAAAACTGGGCCAGGGAAGAGCAACGCCAGAGATGGTGTAGATTACCTGGGCACATTCAGAGTAAACTACTGATCAAGGGACGAAACGCCAAGCTTACTAAATCCTTTAATCAAGTTAAACCGACCACAACTCAAAAGAGTTGTAGAACTCATTACTGGACATGGCCAGTTCAGGAAACACTTAGCAACAGTGGGAATCCTTGAAGGCGACCAACGCTGTCGGCGTTGTAATCAGGCAGAAGAGTCAGCAAGCCACGTCATATTTGAGTGCGAGATCCTGGAGCGTAGGAGGATGAGGCTCTTTGGAATCCAGCAACCAGGAGACGAAGAAGACACATACTTGGTGGAGAAAATCCTGGACCTCACAAGGGATACAGGCTTCTAACGTGCTAGGCGCGGTACTCAGGGGCACAATAAACCAAAGGTTGACGTGTAAGGAGGCCTTCTCCTAGGAGGAATCCGCCCCAATATAATCTAATCTAATCTAATCTATTATTAGTTTGTTTGACTACAGTAGGGTAACGTTTGTTTTCCTTATAGAAAACTAAATAGGTAAAAGGTTCTTATAAAATAACCAGCTCCAAAAATAGTGTGAATAATTTAATACCAGTTAAAAGATTTAAGAAACTATAAAATATATCACTTTTAAGAAAAATAATTTAAAAATATAGGGTGCGATTAAACAAGAATATAGCAGAGTAGTGCACCTCCCCTCTGCAAAAATGTTTTTTTTTTTACATTTTAATGATTGCACAGAACCCTGGACAATTAAAGCAATTGTTTTCCTTACAATAACAGTTCATGATTTATACTAACAGTAAGTTACAGATAATATAAAAATACTCTCAACTTACCTCCCAAAAACCAAACAGATTATTTATTGTAACATTAGCAGAAGCGAGGACGGCCATGCTGCGACTAGTTTTAAAGTCAAATGTGAGAGTTAGAGAATGAGGCCTATCTATAGGCCACTTGATGTGGGCCGCTGTGAAAGGAAATGTGATGGGTACAACCTGTATATCAACTTCGTAGAACATTGGCTCCAGAACTCCGATGTAGTGGACCTTAGGGTTTCCTTTCTTCAGTTCGTAGAGGATGGAGATGTCGTTAAAGAATACGTATTTTAATGATCCAACAAAAGGATTTTTCGACTTCAAACCTGAACAAAAGTAAGTCTAGGTTACTTATGATTTAAATAATTTGTGTATATATTTAGGAAATAAAGTTTTACATGATAGAAGAAATTTTCAGTAAATTAATGCAATAACTACCTGTCTTTTACTGAAACTCTGATTCTATTATGACTTATCTATATATATAAAAGTGAAATACCACTCACTCATTCACTCATCACGATTTCTCAAAAACTACCGAACGGATTGAAATGAAATTTGTTATGTAGCTTCCTCTAGGGCCATAGATGCTCGCTAAGAAAGGGTTTGAAAAAATTCGAAATTTTAGGGGGGGGTTTGGGCAGATCAAAGTTATTAAAAAACAATTTCTTCAAAACAACCGAAGATTGGAATAAAATTTGATATGTAGCTTCCTCTAGGGCCATCAGTGGCGGCTCGTTGTGTGGTTGTTTGGTTGCACAACCCCCAAGAAATAAAACAAAAAAATAATCACATTAATGTTTCTTTAAAAATATCAGTGCATTATCAATTTCAACCTCAATTCAATCCAAAATTATACGGCCAAGAATGTCCATAAACGGTTGAAAAGCCGAAGAACATCAGCTCAACCTTCGCGCGCAGCGTCGTGGAACGCACTGCTTCTGCAACCAGAGTCTTATACAGTTATTAGCATTGAAACTGGTGGGAAGTTAGTAACTTATGCGTTGCTATGACAACTCACATAAGGCCATCAGGTGCAGTAAAGTTCTACAACCAGCCACCGGGGCGCTAGGTTTTTGCCAGCCGAATGTCTTTTTGTTATGTCATGTTTCATGTTTTGTTTAGTGAATAATACAAGACATTTTGAGGTTATGTGTTGTTCTCGTATTTTTGCTAGCTGTGTTTGGTGTTTATTTGTTTTAGATTGTGTTAATATATTTTAGTGTGTGTGTCTGGATTATACTAGTATGCGGAGTGAGTAAAGAGTAAAGTAGTATAGTACGGTACATAGTTAAATCCATTACAATAGTTCTTTTTACATTATTCTTCGTAACTTTTAGCAATTTGAGTGCCCAGTGTAGTGTTGATTAGACGCCAAACAAAAGCTGTTAATATTCTTTTCATAATTAATATTCGTGCCATTCGTGATTTAATTATAGTTTTAATGATAGGCCACAACCTATTTCCAAAATGTTTTAACCCATTATCCCAAATCTATTTTCAAACATCCATACAATTCAAATAATAGTTTTTGAACAAAAAAGGATAGGCCAACATCCTAAATAGGATATGGGGCGAGTTCATAAATTCGATTATGTTAATGTTATGTTTATTATAAAATTAAAATTCTGTTAAGTTTAAGTTTGCCCATCCGAAGAACAGACGGATGGACTTTCTTTTTAAATTAGGTTAGTGATATTTAAACGTATAATGTGCCTGATTTCTATGTTTATTCGTGCATGATTTAAATTGTTATTTTCAGTTTATTTACTATTTTATTGTAGGCTAGTAGTACCCTTAACTGAAAGCTACAAATTATTCACTTGTTCGTAATGGTAACCAAACCATTTTAATGGATTTAAGTTAACATTTGTTGTAATTAAGGCAAAAACTTATAATTCCATGTGTAATTCATCATCTAAAATAATGTGTTAAATTGCGTACACCCCCCCCCCCCCCCCCCCCCCCCCCCCCCCC
>JAGFPH010003033.1:89566-114324 GCA_018207615.1 Philaenus spumarius
AGTTGAAGTAGAAGGTATATTAGAATGAGTATTCAAAGACTGTAATAAGATCTCCAACACTTTTTTCAAACCAACACATGCAATCTTTCGTTTCTTATTTGTTGCTTCAACGTACTCATCGTCAGAAGGATATTCATTGCTCGAAGGTTGGTAGTCCGGAGTAAGACAATATACTGTTTTCCAACTCACTACCACTCTCATTTCCACTGAAACTGTCACTTTCAATAGCTAATGGTTCATCGATCAACTTATCAATTTCGGAAGATCTCAAAGCCATAATTTAAAAATGTTAAAACATTTACTACAAATATAATAAAATAAACTTCTTATATACAAAATATACACTTATGAACTAGAAATCAAAAAAATACGGCACCTCAAAAAAAACAACGCAATCGGTAAGCATTCATCAAATTCACTACGCACTATAAATAACTCATTGATATAGTGTCAGACGACAGCCGAGTGAACACTTGTGTTGGCACTGCAGGGTGGGGGGATGGCACGGATGGACAGGTTTGCCAACCGACGCACAACATATTTACCGGGGAAAAATAAAAATGAGTAGTCAAAAATACGAAAGCTTACCATTCCAGGGTTAAAGAATAATGAAAACGTGACCATCTGTTGTTAATAATTATTGCAACGTATAACAAAGAGGTTAAAACCTTGAAGTTTTTTTTACTTGTTAATTTTGAAAACAATCTAATTTGTGATTGTCAATTTATGTGTTTATTAACTACTTCTCGGATTAAAATATACATAACATAAGTTCTTTAACCATAAAAAAAAGGTGTAGGCTATGGTTCCAAAATGAATTAATAAACAAACAGTTGAAAATCTAACTTAAATATAACACACGATTTTTAAAGGTTTATAAAAATTAAAATACATAAAACATGTAAATTTTACATCTGGCATTAGTTTGAACAGACAACTTTACAAAGAAAGAAAACAGGTTAATTTGCCCTTACATTACCTTAACAGATAAGTTAATATGTTTACCAGTCTTTTTTAACATTTTTCCTCATTCTACTTTATATTGATAAAAAATTTTTACTAATCAACATAGTGATAAGCACTTTCACGAAAACAATATTAAACTGTTAGTTATAATTCGAAGAACTTTATATTTCATAGAGATACATTATTTACTATGTTTAAACACTTTTACATACCGGTAGATATTTCTTATTTATAGGCCTAAATAGGAAATATTGGAATGAACTATGTTAAGCCATGAGACACACATCTATATCAAAGACCACTAAAGAATACCGTTGCGTGGCGGCCAATAGGATGGGCGCGCAGCGTTGCCATATCTACTAGCCTCGAACACTCCTGGTATTTACCGTTCGAGGCTTGAGCACACAGTTTAGACAATTATAAATGCGTTGAGTCAGCCGCATTCAGTTAGAAGCATGGGAAGAACGTGACAAAGTCGCACTAAAGCGATTGGAGCGTTCAAGGTCTCGGTGTACACAAGCCCGCCCCTCAACGGTATTCTTTCGTGGTCTTTGATATACTTTCTTAGTGGCTTTGAATAAGTCTGATGCTTCTCTTTGTTCCAGAAACAAACATGGAATTTAAACAGGGTGAATCCTTTTAGGTTGTAACTCTAAACAATGGTGCAGTTTCTTAATGTCCTACTGACTGGCCTAAGCAATTCCTTACAGTTTCAGTATAATTTATTTACTAACTGTTCTTCATGGAATGTATAGTAACCTTTGGTTTCTTTTCATTACTTGCCAATAAAAAATATAGATTTTTATTAATAATTAATTATTAGTTTTTTATCATAGTCACTTTTGATGAATCTTGTTGAAACCTGTTTACAATAAGTATAATTCATACATATTTGAAGCAAAACTGAAAAGCCTATTACCCTTTATTTACCAATTTTTAATAGAAATACATAATGTAACTGTCCAATAGAAATCAATTTGTTGCTACATGTGACAACAATAAGTTATGTAACTGTTCTTAAATATTATTACTCGGTTGGTTTTCAAAGAACAATATTTAACCAAAATAATTCAGTTCAAAATTCTTTAATAGTTTTCAAATAGTATGTAGGCCTACGTGTTAATGATTCAATCTGGTACCAACCAGTACTAGTATCATACATACATAAATCAATCATAAAATTAAATAAATATGTGAGGACAATAAATGTAAATCATGAAGTCAGCTGTTAAATTTTATTATTTTATTGAATTATTACAAAACTCTAATGATTTTCTCCATGCGAAAGCAATATCCATGGAGATATACTTCCATATCAGTTCAATAAACCTATACTACTAAAGTGCAATAATCATATAAATCTATTCAGCACTAAAATAACAAATTATCTGTTTTTATTGCTGTTGTAATTTTATCATTTTATAAACTATAAATAATCAATAAACTAGATTAAAGGTGTCTTGTGATAAACTTCATACATAGGAAGGAATAAAAACTATTGTAAAACTGTAGTTGTGGCAATAAAACTAGTGAAACATTTTGAATGCGAGATCAATAAATTCAACTTACATAATTCTCACTAAGGGCAAATGATAAAGGCACCAAGTCAAATTGTTATAATATCTAAATTTTGTACCAGATTGAGTAAAAGTAGACAACAATTATTTTCCAATTTGATATTGCACTAAGCAAAAGAAAAATATTTTGTAGGAATAGAGATAAGAATTGAGAATAGGAAAGCAGGGGTATCTAATATTTTTAATAAAAGATGGTTTTCATAGAAATTTTACAAAGAGTTGAAATACAATAAGATAGTGTTCGAATCTTAAAATTCAGATTTCAGAATTATGGTAGTTATTTATCAAAGTACAGTAAAGCGTCGAAAATCTGAACTAATTTTGACCGAGGGGGGTTCGGATTATCAATTTGTTCGGATTTTTGAAAACAACCCAGAAAATGCCATTTAGGCTAAAATATATGCCCTTTAATCGATTAAAGTGGTTAAACAGTACAAGCAGTAGTATAATTACAATACAGTATGTATGTAAGACTACTTACATAATATGATTTAGAAAAACCTGCACGTACACAGTAGGGCCAACATGATTACACTTGTTACCAGTAAAGACCCCCAATTGACTCTTAAATTTTTTCAAATTTTGGGGTATATTCACTTTGACACCATTTTTGAATTTCTCATCAAAACTTAGGATAGGAATGTCTGATAAAGTGAGGGGGTTATTATTAAGGTGAAGGAGCTAGGTGGAAAAAACGCCCATTTACATAATGCACTTTATCTCATGAATGCCAAGTCGTAGAGAAGTGATATAGATATCGTTGGATAGGCAATCATAAGGGCTATAAAATATCGAAAGGAGAAATTTTGTAAACTCCACCTAGTAATGAAAATTTGTATTAAAATTTTTTTGATCAGTTTTCAAAACTCTTTCATTAAATGTAAATATTATTGTAAATAATCATTTTATGTAAATATTGATTTGAATGATCGCCACTCATAATAAATAATTTGCATATAATTTGTTTGTTATTTCACAAAATATGGTCTTTACTGGCCCGTCGGCGTCCCACTTGTACAGTAACTCTCAATTACAGTACAGTACATAATTAAAAAAATCACTTGTAAATTTTATTTAACACAAACTAAAAATAAAAAAAATACTGTAGGCCTACACTACACTATCATTACACAAAAGAAATGAATAAACTTTCTGTATGTTTATTGCTAGCGCTAAAGCAGCTTATTAGCGTGACAGTGAAAATACTGACAGCCAGTCTGCAGTGAGAGCAGATATTAAGAAGTGTTTAAAAAAAGATAATAATGTCAAACCGCGATGAAGATTTTTGTGAAATTTTTAACGACGTAATAATTAGAATTTGCGAAAACGAAATTTTGGCAGGGGCTGTCTCAGAACACGTTCGGATTTTTGACGTTTCGGATTATTGACGTTCGGATTATCGACGCTCTACTGTAATTCATTCATGTAGAAATGTTATTTCTAATTACGTATAGTGATCATATTTCTAAAACCTGCCCCTCAATTTTTCAATTAAATATTTTAAAATAGCATATCAATATTATTATATGTACTCCAGGATATTGTAAGCACAAAGTGGTAAATTAGAAACAACTACATCAATCAAGATCTTTAGATCAGTTTGATAGAACAGTTGATGATAACATTAAGTGTTTTTTGTCGTACAATAATTTAATTAACATAATTTGATTAATAATTAGGAACAAATTAAAAATTGCCCATCAATTTATATTTTGAATGTTATCATGTGTTCGAAGTTCCACACAGAAGTACACCATAGCCAGATACATAGATAAAATACAAGAAAAAAAGACCTTCTTAAGGGTCTGCTCCAGTGAAAGAGAAAACAAACGGCGACTCCAGCACTTCACTGTACAGCCCCATCTAAACATCGCAATTTCTTGCAGCTGAGCGCTTTGACATTGCCTCATTTAAAACCATTTTATAAATCCATTTTTTGTAATTGAGTTCTGAAAAAAAACTGAATATTCTTTAAAAAATTGCGGATCCGGCATGCGATTCACTTTTAATTATACATTTTTTATTGTGTATGGAAATAAAAATATGTGAAACGCAAAACAGATACGTATTATGACTGTGGTTAAACCTTGCAAACAATTTTATGATAAAAAATAAACAAAATAAATGGTTTTAAATTTAACATTGCTCTTACGGGATGAACATCCAATATGGCCGCTACGACAGCAGACCCTTGAACTTCAAAGTCACCAGCAATTTCTTTGGCTTTCTTTCAAAACTGTCTTCAACATAAACTTAAAACAATAACGGAGGAAAATAAAACTTAAAACTTCTTGGAGCAAGGCATTTTTTATTCTATAGTAGAATGCATGGTGTTTTTTTTATACTTTTGATGTGTATTATATTAGGAAAGTAATTTTTAGAAGAAAACAAATGTATTAAATGCTTTAATTAAATGTAAACAAGTCATTAATATTAACAAGGCTAGTACAATGAATAAAATTGTCTCCTAGCTGATAGTAAAATAAATAAATACCACCATATTTTAGGTCCAGAAGAGTACGAAATATTTTTAAAATATTTTAAAACTACATAACCTAGATTAAAGAAATGGTTTTATCGACTTGTTTCTATAGGCTATCAAATACCAAAACTCCAAATAGAAATAAGTCTCTATAGGCTATCAAATACCAAAACTCCAAATAGAAATAAGTCATGTATATAAATAACTGAAACATACCTTCTCCAACAATGACAGAAGTAGAATGTTTACCAAACACATGGACGACTTTTAAGTGACCTTTTTCAACTATCACATATAAAGCATAAGGATCCAAACCTTCTGGTCTGTCTTTGACGCTATGGTATACCAACAGACCATGTGGTAGTCGTGTTCGAAACTGGAATGAGATCTCACGACATAACCTGAAAATGACATTAAGTAATAAAGAATTTATTCATGAGTCACAGTAGTTATTGTCGTTTAAAAATGTTGTGCTGTTTGTTCTCCTAATCTTTATGTTTTTCCTGATTAATAATTTTTTCTAACGAAGGAGAGTAAACACTATTTCTGGTTAGTAACAGAGTACTTTGTAAACCTAAGATGATTATAAAGTTCTATTGTTCAGAAAGACAATTGGATTACAAAAAAGAACAATATAGATTTCAATTTAGAAGTTCAAACATAGATTTATAAAAATACACAGTTGTGCCAACACATAGATGACAAAGCTTAAACTTTATTGGTACCATTGATTCAATTTACCAATGGTACCTTGAGTCAGAGTCAACACAATTTGTCACATGAAAAACTGAGTTGTGACATTATGCGAGTGTTGCAATCTCACATAGTCACTATTATTTATTTCATGAAATAATTTTAATAAAAATATCTAATCTGTTTGATTTCAAAGAGCACAAATACTTGTGACTTTGAGTTGTGGATCCAAAATGAATAAGCAAATAAACATATCAACAGATTATCCAAGTTTAATGACACATTTTTGTTATTAAATTATATCAAAATTATTATATGAATAAATCATTTCATTAAATAAAAACTAATTTTGAATTTATAATAGACAACTTGCATAGGAGGCTACTTGAGTTTACCATACAAAATCTTAGCACATAATAATTACCAATATTTTAGTATGTCTTTTCACTGTTCACTTTTCTAAATAATACAGAAATATATTTTCAAAGTAAACCTGCTCAAAATATTTCAGTGGTGGCATTTTCTTGCAGACACTATTTGGTGAAACTACATGACAACATTCTCAAGACGCAATACATTTATCCGATATTCTAAAATTGAAAGTAAATGGAAAATTTGCCTAGACCACGAGATCTGCATTTGCCTTCTCCACGGCTCTGATACGATCTGGTTTGTTTTATATAAATGTTACTCTTAACAAAATCACTCTTATAAAGATTATTATCAGCAAACATCTTGTGATGTTAATTTATCAAACAAATCGATAATTTATAGCCGTAAGGCTGTCGAGCCGCGAGAACCTCTAGATCATATTCCAAGTTCGGTGATATACTGGTTCCACTCTCGTTTCTCAAAGGAAACATGGTGGATGTTACTTTGTCTTTCTCATAGTAACAACACACTTTTCTTACATCACAGACGTGAGAAATTTATTTGCCCTTGATTACATGCCCTATTAAGTCAACTGTATTATTCACAAAATGTTCTTTTACTAAATCTATACATATAATAAAATCGTGTCTGTCTGTTTGTGACGGCATCCACTGAGAATGGCTGAATGTATAAAGCTGGGGTTTGAGCCTTTAGACGCAGCATTTCTTCGGGAAGGTTTAGGAGAAATCCACATTTGAAATAGCCCATTTGTTCAAAAGTTGTGACATCATTAGTGACCAGAGAAGATTATTAAGCCCTCTTTTGGGCACGTTTCTGCTTATATAGTTTAGACTGGTAGCACCTATATTCAATTTGAGATACTTATTGGTTTAAGTTTGCCGAGTTCTTTAAATTTGCCACTGAGCCTATTCTTTCAGTTGCATAGATTAGGAGCTATAGCATAAAAAGTGTGAGTTTGTTTTAAACAGTAGGTTTTAAAAAAAGTCTGTAAAGTTATTTCTCTACACCTTTCAAATTTGATTTTTTTCTCCGACATGATCTAAGGGGTTAAAAATATAAAAAACCGATTGATAGTTTTTGTTGATATTTTTGATTTGAGGTATTTTCGGCCTTTATTGCACGTCGACAAAGTTGTAGATACAACAAGTAAATAATAAACCTAACTTCCTTCTACTAACAACAAACATTTTTATATCTGACCAATAATTATTAACTATTCCTAATTATATTGTATGTCATTTTTCATTCTTCATCTATTTTTCTCATTTATGAAATCACATAGGTTAAATATAAACAAACAAATAAATATTTATCAAAGTTTAAATACCTGAGCTGAAATGTAGGAATTCTATTGCCGTCAAGTTGTATGAAAGCGTTACTCTTAGCCATCATGAATACTTTGTGTTGTCCTGTTTCTGGAAATGTTAGTTCAAATCCTCGATGGTCCATGGGTACTGGAGGTCTAATCGAGGATGTTTTATCAGTCATTATTAACTCAGAAGTTCCATGCGTTACATCTTTCGGACTAGAAGTTTCCAGAGGCATTAAGTACGGCGGTAGCGTATCTGCAGGAACACCAAGTATTTGCCATTATTGATTTATATAATTTATTAGGTATTGTGAGTATTTCATAGAAAACAGATTTTACAAACATTTTAAATAAAAATATAGCCTTGCTGTAGTACATTTAATCTCAGCTAGGATCATTACCAAATTCTGAATTTAAAATAAAATATAATTAACAAATATTTATAATAATAAGTCTTTCATCCAAGTTACCTTGAATAATATAAAACAAATATAATAATAGAAATACACCAAAAATTACATAAACAAAAAATATAAAATGATAACTTTAAAAACATAATGTTACAAAACTAAATATATACACATTTCTCTTTAAAAAGAAAATGTAACTACCTGTAAAAGTAAATTACACTGTACAGAAAAAATATATGTATACTGTATAAACCCATTTACACTCTCAAGCTCACACATTTAAAATATCCCCCAAGATGTATATTTTATAAAGATCTTAGTGGATCTGATAAAATCATAAAAAATAAAACAATGAATTATATTAAATAGAATTGTGTTTTGTACTAGAATTATATTTCAACTCTGGGCTTATTTTGGAATGTTTTTGTATACTGTGTCTTTTTCTTTGTATTTTTGTTTTTTATATAGATTTAGTCTTAGTTTTTGTTCTAGCTATCTGTACACAGAAAAGTTTTCTCTTTTATCTTCAGGAATATATAATGTATCTCCGTTATGGAGAATTATGTATTGATACTAAATAAATAAAATAAATACCCCAAATCCACCCTAGCACCAGAAACTACCTGAAACTACGCAAAACCAACAACACAAAGTTTTTTCGAACTACACATGATGTTTGAGGCTTTTCACACTTCCTGACATTGAGTTCCAAATCACAGTGAATATTAAATATCTCAGTTCTACGTTTTGGTATAAATTATAATGAAGCTCCTCTTTATGTGTCATTAGGATTACAAAAATATTTTTTTGATTTATTTATATAATTTACTAGTGGACCTGGCAATGCTTCGCTATTACTTGATTTAATTTTAAGGGTGGTTAACCCATTTCATCCCTTTAACTTAAGTAATCGAATTGCAAATGTTTTTTTTTTTTTTATATCAATTAAGAATAATATTAAATAATTTTTAATTTATAGTTTGTAGGAATTTAGTGCAATTTATTTGTATTTTATATGGGTAGCTATCCTATTTAAATCTTTTTGTTTGTAGTGTTGATATCCTCTAAAAAAATCCTGGTACTAATATGTGTAAATTATTGTGAAACGTTAAGCGTATGTTAGTTGTGTATTATTGTCCTATCATCAAAATCCTACCAAAACATATCAAAAGTGGAAAATGTAGGGAAATATGCAATGAGCTGTACATTCAACTTCTGTCATTTTCAAACTGATATAAAAGTGTTAAGGGCTCTACCGAAAAAACACATAATTTTTATAAACTAAATTACCATCAATTGTTCAATTCTCAATTGTTTAACATAGTTTTTGGAAAAAATATTCTACACCAATTTTTATAAACTAAATTACCATCAATTGTTCAATTCTCAATTGTTTAACATAGTTTTTGGAAAAAACATTCTAAACAAAGTGAACCATATAATTAATCTAATTGGCAATGATTTATTTAGTTTACTGAAAAGTAAATAAACAGAAACTAGAACACAGCTGATTGTACAGGTTAAGGTCACGGATTCACTTCTTATCCACATGGTAAAAGAAACACTACAAATTTACTCTATGTTGACATTTTTTAATACTAAAATCATTCCTTTATGTTAAACAACTATGGAGTAATGTGCTTTTAAAATGCCCAGTTAAGAATTATTTCTTGAATATGACATACTCATATATAAAGGGTGAATACTGAAGTGTTTTATTCAAATTCCACTATCAATAATAATTTCAATATTCAGAATTTAGGGTTTGTTTGAAAAAATTAACATTAAATATTGATAAAATCTTCTATGTCAATGTTTCTCTTTCTTTATCGTTTGTATTTAATTATTATTTTCACTGTTACAAGATGGATGCAATGGTTATTCATGTAATTGTGGTGGGAATTCTCAATGTGATCAGACTAAATATTTGGGTTTGATTGTTGACAAAAAGCTTACATGGAAACCTTATGCAAATAAAATAATAATTACATATACTTTTAACGAAATTGTACAACTGGAAAGCAATATGCCCTAAATACATCTTAAAGTTGACTCAGTAATACTGTCATTATCTTCAAAAGTCTTTATAACACTCCTTCATTACTTTCAAACCTTACACGATCATTTGAAATCACATTACCTCACATCTCCACATAGGAAAACAACCCTATTTTTGTGTGTTTCCAAACAAGTTAACAGTGGATATTCACACAAAAGCATGTATCGCAATAGTTTTGGCATTGAGCACAAAGTGAAATGTTAAAGCGCCGTTGTCAGATAAAGGACTGGCTACAAAAACGAGAAAAGTATTATCATGTTATCCTGCTGAAAGAGATTAGTATGACAGAGGCAGAAAATATTTATACACTTACGGTCTCCTCCAACACAGTAGTGCAGACACTCTGCTTCCGAGTCAAACACATTTTCTCCCTTACAGCCTCCGTAAACAAATATCTTGCACGCTTGCATTGACATGTTGAAGTACCATTTGTGCACCCAGTCTTGACAAGGTCCTCTGGATACCGTTCTGTTGCATCTGTCTGACAACAAAAACATCAAGTTTATGCAAATATTATATTAAATGAATAAATTCAGATTAAAAACCAGCCAGTGACTAACTTGTAAGTAGTAAATTATCTACTGTTATGGAAATAAATGCAATTTCCAGGACTAACTTCGATCCTAACTCATAGGAGCTTCAAAGCTTTCAAACAGCCTGGCAGTCTGAGTATATACAGATCTCTTTATTCATGTATTTGAGTTTGAGGTTTTCTCTGACACATTCCAATACAGCTGTTTGCCTTTCCTCTTCGGGCAAAGCTAGTATTTCATATTATCAAAAGTGTGGCAGTACAAGAAGTTGTCGCACCGGGGAATAATTAATCTACAGTGTCTGGTTTGATTTTAATTTGTCAACAACAAGAATAAAAAAAATGGCGGGATGTGTTTCGGTTCTGAAAAGGGGCGTTTGTAGGATAGAGTGTTGCCTTAAGAGCATGAGATGAAGCCTTTCTATTTCTTCCCTGATAAGGGCCATCGAGTGAGTGAAAAGTGTAGCCTGAATGCATACGTGTTCCAGGTGAAGCCTGTGAGGATTTCGTAGCGCTGTGCTTGATGTTGCATAAATCGTCGTTTCGAAGATTTTTGTGTGGCCTTCAGAGCGTGTAACACAACAGCTTGCTGTACCAAAGTGCAGTGGTACGGGTTCTAGACCGAAGTCTAGAAGACTGATGTGTTGTGTATAGGGCCTTAAAAGGTGTGTTGTATAGGGCCTTGTGTGTGTGCTGCTTGAAGAGCGTGTATGTGTTTTGGGTTTCACTTAGCAGGGGACAAGTACCGTTGCAGGACTGATGGGATATCAGTCGTTGCGGGCAGCTACGGTGGAGGTTCTAGCCCAGCTAGCCTCTTTTTCCGCGATCGATCTTCTTTAGTGTAGCAGTTTTTGCGCAGTGGTGTTGTAGGTGATTGTCGTAGTGAGACAAATTTATTTAGAGATTTGAATTTATTTTATTTTGTTCTATTTTGGCCCTGAAGCTGAGTAGGCAATGCTTCCTCCCTAGTCGTAGCTTTCTTTCGTTTGTGGGGCGCTACCCTGTCCGCCATATTGAATCTGATTCCCATAAGAGCAATGCTACAGAATAAGTAATTTTTTCTGTTAATTCGTGGAATAAATTTAAAAATTTGGTTTCATTTTGAAGTACTGTCATATGCGGATGTTTATTTCTAAATACATTTTGAAAAACTGTTTTATTGTTTTCATAAACGTATGATATAAATAGTAAAAAACAGTTAACTTTATAAATTTTTTACTCAGTTGCAATAAGAGATATTGCACAAAATCTTAGCAATCAACACCCACAATCTATTTTACTTTAAGAAAAACAATACAGCTTTCGTTTTTTGACAAAAACAACACAAAAATATGCTTAATAGTGAAGGTATGTTTTGCTTATTTAACATTGAAATTGGTAGGCAACTCGCCGTTTTGAATGTAGGGAGCCGAGCCTTTAAGTGTTGTAATTGTTTTTTTGTCAATGCAACAAATTACAAAATTAAATTTGTATTTATAAATTGATATTGCATTAATTAACATATAATAACAATTATCAAGTTTATTAATAATTCATTAGGTTTATTTTTATCAATATTCTTATCATCACTCACATTAGTAAACACCTCTAATGTTTACCAAATACCTCTTCCTGCAGAGTCCAACTATTATAAGACAAACGTACTTAGCACTGTAAATATTTTGAATTAATTTTGATATATTATGATTGATTGATAAAGAAACAATGTACATTATTTAACTGTAAATATTTGTAAAAAAAAAATAAATACAAACAAATTATACAATAAAACAAATATAAAAATTGACGAAGGTCTAACAGACGAAAACAGACCTCTGGCAGTCTCAAGTCTGCAAAACAAGCTAATTAATAATTAAATGAGCTCCGAAACGCAGAGAGAAAGTTTTAACTATCACAAATGGTAATTATAATATGTTATTACTATGGTACAAACACACAATTGTGTGTATTATGGTAAATAACGATACAGTATCGAGTTTTTTCTCAAATAATGATTATTTATAACATATTTAAATATGAACTTCTCTAGTACATTTTTGTGGCTTTATTGTTGTAAACCATATTAGTAATGTTGATTCAACCAAGAAAGTTTATAATGCTAGTACAGCTCAAAGTTGGCCAAATGCAATCAAATTTGGTATCAAAATTATCAGGAAAGTATCATGAAATGAAATATGATATCGTTTTTTTCATTTTCACTTAAGACATACAGACTTGCAATTTTAAACTAGAGTGTCCTACAGGTTCACTCAGGCGGCATTAATAAGGTTCAGTTTTATGACGGTTGAAACCGACCCTAATTACCCTCCCTGCTTGCCTCAACTTAACCTGAGACAGGCTATAAAAGTGAATATGTTGGTTGAAGTTCGGTAGAAAATGATGATGGTGTAGCTTTTCAGTCTCCAGGCAGGATCTGATGTTGGTACCACTTGCAGAGTCCAGGAAGGATCTGTTGATCTTTGGTGTTTTTCTGGCTCTTAATATACTATGTTCCAGCGAAAAGGTGTGAAAAGTGAAAGCGTCTTTAGTTGAGTAGCGATTGCAGGGCTGCTAAACTCCGTTGTTCCGAAGCAAGTGAAGCGTTGCTCCACTACACGAGAACTTGTGTTTGAGAACTAGATCTTAAGTTCGTAAGTTGGGTCTTGTAATATTTCGACAGAAGCTATGCGTTGAGATTGTAACTTTCTCGGGAGAAGTGTGTATGAACGCCAAGAAAGTTTGAAGAGATATTCTGGTCATTTGAGCAGTGATTATTTAGTTTTGCCAACTAAATATACAACATGACCGGGGAACTGAATTTCCTAGGGACTTTGAGAATTTTGACAAATGTTACGCGGGTAAAATGCCGAGTAACTTTCCCGAAGAAGAAGTTAAATGGTAGAAGTGAGTGTTGATGACATTCGGCTGATGACACAGTGTTCTTGGCAGTCGAACAGATGTTACATCCACCGGAGACGTTAGGGCGAGTTTCCCGTAAAAGGCATTTACAAGGAAATCACAAACGTTTACTGAAAATGGTCCTTTTGAAGGCCAAAAGGTTTTTTAAGGTTTCTACTTACTTTTTCGCTTTACCGTATACATATTTGCTGGGGATATCGCACGTAGCTCAATTATTGTCAAATAGAACTAGCGGTGATACGACAAAGAAATGTTATTTAGTGCCTGAAATTCAACTTTCTACTTTCATAAAAAAAATTATCATGTTTCTAATATTTACATGTTTCAAATTCCAAGTTATCATTGTTAAAAATTATAAACCTGCAAAATTACAATCACATTTAATAGTTACCTAGATTTTTCTATTGACTATAAAGACCATGATTACTTTATGACAGTAAGGTGTGACATATATTAATACAAATTGACAACCTCTACTTAAATATTGTGCATTATATGTGGGCAGAGAGTTGCATTGTGCAGTTGCAGTTGTGTAGTATTGCAACTATCAGCTCCATTAAACTGTTAACAAAGTGAGTATTTAGCTTGTTACGAAGCATTGGCTTGTTACTGTCAACCTATTAACCTTCTACCATTCATTACTACCACACTGTCCACAACCAATACCAATTAGAAATAATAGGCAATATCACAGTTCAATGTAACTAGGAAGTTCTCAAAGGTTTTGGTATTGGTTGAGCTACATGTTAGCAATGAATACAGAACTTATAAGAAGCGCAACGCCCATGTTAAAGATTCGGCCTAGTTTTATTTGAATCTGGCAAGCTTAGCGCGGCAGCCTGTAGGTAGCAAGAACGCTACTGTCGTCAGTACGGTAAGTGTGAGGGAGACAGAGAATGATTACGCTTCTTATAGGCTGTGTAATCATTGATATTAGTGGAAGGTTTACATTTCTTCTACTGTGGTGAAAAACCGTTAAAAATTTTTGTTTAAACTTTACACCCTTACCAAACTAGGAGTTGGGATGCAGGGGCGGATACAGGATTTCATTTTGGGATTGGTCATAAGAAGCAATGAATACAGAAACTATAAGAAGCGCAATCCCCATGTTAAAAAATTCAGCCCAGTTTTATTTGAATTTGACGAGGTTGCCACGGCGTTCACTAGGTAGCGGAAGCGCTACTGTCGCCGCCGTGCCTGTGCTAGAGAGAGACAGAGAATTTCACTCAGAATGAACGCGTTGGCCCAGCTGCTACTAGGGACATACACAATTTCTCTCTTCCTTGTCCAAGGCAACGAGTTTCAATTTGTTTGTAGCTATAATATTTTAAGTATATATAATATAATTTGAATTTTTCCGGCTAATAAATTAATGTATAACTACCCATAAAACATTAATCACAACATTATTTTCAAAATGCAAATGAAAATTATCAGAATATTGGTAAAAGTACTGTCAACATATTATAATAATAATTTTGAAAATACACCATCATACATGGGAATAAAACTTTAATAAATTGTTTTTTGTAATTAATAAAATATAATTTTAAAAACAAGTTATAAATTATCTCTTTAAAAAAAGGTTTTTATTCTGTTGAAGAGTATTTACATTATTGATGAGTTATCTGAATCCTACCAATATTATAAATGTGAAAGTTTGTATGTTTGTTTGTTTGTTTGACTGACAATCACGCAAAAAGTACTGGATGGATTTGAATGAAATTTGGCACACATATAGATCATGACCTGGAATGAGACGTAGGCTATAAATCATTTTGGTTTAAGGGTTGAAACAACCTCTAAAACAATAAATATTTATTATTATACATCCATTAAGACTGGAAAGATTGAATTTGGTACATTTATTTCTTACAAGGTACATTAAAATGTAAACTATATTTGCATTTTACACTGTGCTGCTAAGGGGTGAAATTGTAATAACAGCCCCTGAAACAATACAAATTAATTATTATACTTCCCATAAAGCTAGAGAGCTGGAAATTGGTACATTCATTTCTTACAAGATATATATAAAAAGTAAACCATATTTGTATTTTTCAATATGCTACTAAGGGGTGAAAATGTAACAACAACCCCTAAAACAATACGAAATAATTATTATACTTCCCATAAAGCTAGAGAACTGGAAATTGGTAAATTATTTCTTACAATACATGTATACAATGTGAACCATATTTCCTTTTATTCACGTGCTTATTAGGGGTAAAAATGATATAACAACCCCTAAAACAATACAAATTAATTATTATACTTCCCAGAAAGCTAGAGAGCTGGAAATTGGTACATTCATTTCTTACAAGATATATATAAAAGTAAACCATATTTGTATTTTTCAGTGTTCTGCTAAGGGGTGAAAATGTATTTTAAATGCACAAGTATTTACAGGCATTCTTAACCAGTTCAAAACTATATATATATAAAACCAAATACCACTCACTGACTGACTGACTCACTCATCACGATTTCTCAAAAACTACCGAACGGGTTGCAATAAAATTTGTTATGTAGCTTCCTCTAGGACCCTAGGTGTTCGCTAAGAAAGGTGTTTTGCAAAAATTAGAAATTTTAGGGGGTTTTTTGGGGGGGGGGGTCAAAGTTACTAGAAAAAAAACAGCAAACGGATTGGAATGAAATTTGGTATGTAGCTTCTTCTAGAGCCCTAGGTGCTCCCTAAGAAAGGTTTCCAAAAAATTCTAAATTTTAGGGTGGGTTGGAGGGTCTAAGTTACTAAAAATCCCCATAAGAAACACATAGTGTGCTATATTTATTGATATGTTTTTGTTGCTAATGTACATTTAACTTTGATTTGTCTATCCGTGCAAAGCCGCATCGGGGTGAAAATGTAATAACAACCCTTAAAGCAATAACATTAATTACTATGCGGCGAAACTTTGGACCGTGTGCGAAGCCACGGGTACAACAGCTAGTATTTAAATAAAACAAATAAAATTTGCTTTCACCACGTATTTTGTCGCAATTATTTATGGTACTGTATACTATGTAGTAAGAAATCAAACACCAACATATGAGTAAATTTTTTTAATAACTAAAATCTAAATGGCTCATCTGATTTCTTATAAAATTTAATTCCAATAAGGATTATAACTTCAATTTTCTGTAAAGTAGCATACACCATTACATTCCAACTATATTTTCATCAAAGAATATTTTTTTTTATGTTATAAGGTATACACTTCTATTAAGAATTATATGATAAAACCTTTGTATATTTTGAAAACAAATTTCAAAAAATGTTTACTACTTTTTACGTAGGCCTAAGCCTAAAGTTGAACTTGTTTCTTCTGTTACTGAACATTTTTTGTTTCTTTAGCTAATAACTTTGAAAATTACCCATCAATAAATTTTTTACCGGCACATATAAATTCTATTCTTTATCATAATATAAAGAGCTATAGTATTATTTGTCGATTTCTATACAGAATAATAAAGAAAAGTTAATACACTTAAATGTCATTTTATATAGCCTAGTTTGCTAAGCCATGTTGATTGAATGGTAAACAATGTTTAGATTAAAATAAATATTAGTATCATACAACATTCTAAATCATTTTACCTTTAATCTTCACGTGATTTATGAAAATCAAATGAAAATCAAACTTTTTACAAACTGGGAAAAGCAGTTAAAATGTATTACTAAAGCTATGTAAGTAATTTAAAACCCGAGACAATAAATCGTCTGATAGTACGCTATAACGAGACGGTAGCCGTGAGCCGTGGGAATATTGCGAGATTCTGGCGCGTACTTAATCGTATCTTTAACCTGCTGTAAAAACTAAACCACTTGAGCTAATTTTTTTGAAAAAATATGTTTCATAAAATTTAACTTATTGGCTCAAACTTTTACGCTTACACTTCGTCTCTGACCAAAAAACAAAAACATTTCTCACAGAACAACTTTTTCGTGCCACAATTTAAAGTTCCATATTAAATCTTAGTTTTGGAAATTTATGTATACCTTTAAAGATTTTTTATAATTAATAATTTTTATAACAATATCATCCCACACTAATATTCTGTCAGTGTGTAAAATTTCAAAGAAATCGATGTGTTGCAAGTGTTCAAAACAACAGTGTATTTGAAACACGAGCATCACAATTTTAGCATCATCTCCGAGCCGTTTTGGCTTTCTAGACCTTCCCAAGATGGTTTAGGCACACTTCATTATTTCATACTGTATACAGGCGATGGGACAGTCTATTCTGTGGTCGCTGGTGCGATGGCAAGGGGTTGGAGGGGAGTGTGCGACACTGGCGCCGACAGCCTGCGCCTCGTTACGGCCGCCGTGTCAAGCTTGTTTTGGCGCGAATAAAATCGGCTGACTATTCTCCATATACATTGCGCTTCTTATAGTTTCTGTATTCATTGTAAGAAGTCAAAAACAACATTATCCATAATTTAACAACAACGGGTCTGGGGAATTAAAAAATATATACACTCTATGAAATAGTTTTTAATGCATTTCTAGACCATAATATTGTCTTGAAAGAGCAAGAGTTTCTTACAGATTAAAGAATAAAATAAATACTAAAGAGTTAACAGGAACTGTACTAAAATCAATAACTCCACAACACGATCATTAAATCCACTTTGTTTCACTAAATTTAAATGTTACACAAGCTCTCACTTGTTCAAGTCATACAGTTCCATACAATGGCGCGCTCCGTAAAACAATTAGATAGACCAACCAAAAGAGATATTTTCTTGTTATTAAATTTAACGACATCCACAGTGACTTTAAGGGTAGCACATATGTATATAAAATACAAAAAACTATCAGGCAAGGAGTTTTTGAGCATTGTTTATAAACTAAAATAATATGAAATTTTGACTTTTTTATTGATAAAAAAATGAAGGGCCTATGCATGTACGCGATACTTCCAATGAAACATTTGTAGAGAATTAAAAACCTAAAAATTTGTTTTGAAGACCCCGATCGGTCTTTATTTATCACCGAGAAAATTTGGAAAAACGCTTAAAGTTAATATTTTTGTCAAAGTTCATATCTTTGTTAATTGACAATATCAAGGGCAGATCTTTCGGAAAATGATTGTTTAGTATGTGTACTTCAAACTGGCGGAAGATGAAATTTGTCACATTAATAGTTTTTGCCCAATTGTAGTATAAACAATTTAGGCCTTTATCTTGCATAATGCGGAGGAGAAGAGAACGGCAGACTGCTGTTTCCCCCAATACCACTGTCTCTCTTGCAAATTTACCGTCGGCGTCGGTCGCAAATTTACGCGTTTCGTGCTATGTTCTGAAGCATTTTTATCATACTTTATCAACCTTATTAAAAAATCGCAGATAAACAAATTGTAGGTTTTAATGTCTACTTTCGGAATCCGTTTGGTAAATTTAAATCGGGTCACTCAGGTTAATTGGGCGTATTATGCAAGATAATGGCATAAATTGTTTATACTGATATTGTGCAAAAACTATTAATGCGACAAATTTCATCTTCTTCCTGTTTGAAGTGCACATAATAAACGATCATTTTCTGAAAGTTCTACCCTTAATATTGTAAATTAACAAAGATAAAATATGAACTTTTAAAAAATGGTAGTTTTTCAGCGTTTTCCCGACTTTCCTCAATGAAAAGTGGTCCAATTAGGGTCTTTTAAAAAACAATTTTTGGAAGTATCGTGATCCATTCATCATTTTTTATAATATTAACAAAAACCCCAAAAAGTTCTAATTTATTGCTATTTTTGTTTATACAAAATGCGTAAAATCTCCTTGCCTGATAGTTTTTGTATTTTACATACCCTTGTGCTAACCTGTCACTGTGGATGTCTCTTGCTGTTAAATTCAATAACAAAATTAGCCTTCTTTTTGCTCTAATGGCTGGCCTAAATGCGCTAAGACAAACAGCGCAATGGTACATATTTCACAGACAAGACCTATGCTTTAGCCCATGAAGACTAAACCCGGTTTTCCTTGTGTCAAACTAAAATATAGAATTTACACTAAAATCCATATAAACACCAATGTACAAGTATATCGATTTGTGCTAGATAAATCGATTACAAAATATGTTTGCTCGTTGGTTGAAAAACTGTCAAATCTTAAGGGTTTACAGAAAACTTCATATCTAAGAAATTATAAGAGTGAGGAATGATTGGAAGACAGTGTTAGAAAGTTCAAATCTTGACGAATCCAAAGGTGACCTTATATTCTTTTCAAAACAAGTCTGTCTAACGATTATGAGCCTTAGGAAAGTGACAAGTTTTGTGTATTTTCTTGCGTCATCTTTTTAAACAACTAGGCTACAATTTCAAAATTATGGTTATATATATGTAAATATACGTTTTAGAACAAATTTGTAAATACAAAAATTAAAGTTTAAAACATTTTCTTTCCAATGGGTTTTGATTTATTGAGATTGGATGATTTTTAGTGGGTGAAATATTCAATACAATCAGACGATACAATAGTGCTGTTTGCCACTTACTTGAAGAGCTGAGACGACACTATAGTGTTGTCTGACGCGTGTAGGATTAAAAATCAAACATATAAATCAGTTCTTACAAAAATGTTGTTTTTTATGGGGGGGGGGGGGGGATACTACAGTACTAGTATCTTTGTAAAAAAACGTCAGAAAACGTTGAAAGCAATAACCAAAAACTGACAGGCCCCTTTTTTTAAATACTTTGGAGTAAACGTGTAACATTTTAGAAGAGGTTTGGTAAAATAAGATTTTCTTCTTCGATAACTTGTTAGTTGTATGTACGTCCGTTGTTTCTATTCAGGAGCCGCCACCGAATTTACAGTTCATTACAAAGAGGTAGAAGAGAAAACACCAACAACACATACATGGGGTGGTAAATACTGACCCGTTTTCACTATCAGGTAAACACATTCAATGAACAAATAGATTTAAACTTTTGAATCTTGTCTTGTAAAAAATTGACGTCTTCGAAGTGAAGAAACAAAACAAATTATACGCATTAGGCAATATTTGGCCTTGACACTATCTTCAGAACCAGTCTGCCTGGGGCAGATCTAGTTGAATCAGCTGTTCTCACTTCTTGGATGTAATATATACATAAGGTATTAAGTAACTAAAATGCATCATTTATACACAAACTAGAGAAAACCAAACGCACAAGGATATTAGCAGGCTAATCTGCCGCCATCTAGGTGTGCTTGTTGACATTTTAACAAAAACCGGAATATCCATGTGAGCTCATCGACCTAAAGTTAAATCACTATTTACTGATTTACATAAAGGAGGGATTGTTCTCGTAATTGTTATGGTGGATTCTTCAGACATTGAAATATAAACCAATTTCATTTGTAGGCGGCTTACAAAAAGTTTTTTCAATTCGAAAAATGAGATCAGGTTAAAAAAGTTTTCGTCCAGCCGGCATTTTGTTTTTTCTTTTTTTTTTCTAAGTAATTTTAATTTTTAGAATGGTTAAATGGGAATTATATTTTTAGCCCCTTCCCATAAATAGCTGGGCCTTTAAAAAATCCAAATCCAAATTTCCGGTCCAATTTACAGGAAAACAGTTAGGTTTATAAAAAAATGTAAAGAATAAAAAAGTATTTAAACCATGTGTTAACTTCATAAACGTAATACCAATTAGAGGTTTTCAATAAATTTTAAAATTAGCCGCCATATTGGAAAATGGAGTCTCTTTTTAATTTTAAATATTGGATTCTATTGCTCACATTAATAATAATTGATGAAGTCCCACAGTTTAAAGTTTGCTGTAAAACCAATAATTCGACCACGCAGCCGAAACGCTGACGTGAGTTTAGTGAATTTCCAAAACTAAATTTATATCTTTTAAGGTCTTTTCACACCGCGGTCACACTATGTCACGTGACAGATGTGCAATTCAAACCGCCACAGACGTCTGTCAGGTATTTGGACTCAAGTCAGTTCACAGCTCTGTCTATTGAAACAGGGAAAAACATGTCAAGTGGTTCGTGGTGCGATAGCGCGTTTACTAAAAATGTGCCTTTATCGGGTGACGTCGATAGTAGTTCGAGTAGTGATGAGGGACTCGTGCTGTTGTACTCGGTTGCAAACCGAACGCGCTGGGTACATCCCATCAATCAGAGACGGGAACAGTGCGGCGAGTACCATCATCTGATGGAGGACTTGAAGCTAGATGGTGACAGATTCAACACATACTTCCGGCTTTCTGAACCTGAGTTAAAGAGATCTTAACACTGACAAATAACTATATTAGTAAAAAAGACACTAACTGCAGGAGATCTATTTCCAGCAGAGAAAGATTGGCAGTAATGCCTAAGGTAAGTTTACTCTATAAAACTTCCTTTTTTGAAATCCTATTGAATGTGGTTTATAATTTTGTTAATAAACATTTGACGTATTAAAACAAATATTGATTTGCTTTGAAAATTAGTTAGCAGCTAATTTCTTTAAATTCTGTTTATGTCAAAACAAAATTACTTTTTGTTGTGTAAAGGAATAGTAAATTAACGGTTAATGGTAGTGGCAGCCGATTTCGATTTCTCCTGTAATGACCAAAAGTTCATTGTCTTTCTATGAGTATCATCCAAAACTAAAACTATACAAAATATTGATGGTTTTTAACATATTTTTAAAAACCAAAAAATTAACATTCTGGCAAAATCCAATACGGTCGCCAAAAAAATTAAAAAAACTAGCAATACAGCAACTTGTAACGAGTTAACGAAACTGCGCGACAGAGTGTAGTCATGTGCGTAGCGGGCCAGTGCGCATGCGCGAGGCCACAGACGTCGACAGATGTTTGAAAAGATCGCTTTCGGAGCGATCCCGCAGATTCGTCTGTCGATGTCTGTAGCGTCTGTGGGGCTCTGCGAGGTCGGTGTGAATTGCACCATTTGAAACTATGGAAACAGATCTTTTGAAAAAGCTGTCACGTGACGTCGCGTGACATAGTGTGACCGCGGTGTGAAAAGGCCTTTAGGATTTCAACCTTCAATTTGGGGAATTGTTCTTCTCACGAAGGCTCTGCCTGTGTGTAGGCCTACGAAATATATTAGTAGAATTTGTTTGCACCTAAGCTTCGACTCACGCGGTGCTTCGTTCCACTCGCATTGCGGGTTTGTACCTCGACCTTGCGACCTCGGGTTATGAGCTTCGCTTCGCTCGCAGCGTACAAACTCGGCCGTCGGCCTCGGATCAGAAGATGCCCCCACGTAAAGTTCACCACGTGGATTTGAACTTTATGGTATTTTACGTTTTGGTCGATTTTTGGGGGAACCAAGCGAGCTATATGGTAGCGTAAAAAACAAAATATGCAGAATAATATCCTACATTTATTTTTTGAGATTAAACTCTAAAAACGTTTCATTCTCGTAATAAAATAAATAGTTACTTCCAGTCAAAAAACGTGCTTTCGGTTGTTGGATTTTGTTGGCTAACGAACTCGTACGAGCGACTTAGACAACCGACGTGTGTACCAAATTTGGACCAAATCGGAGTTAAAATGCGGCCGTTAGAGTGCGAACACATAATTATATACGTACAATTTTTAATGACATTCCAAAACGTGTTCTGGGAACCATGATCGGTGCTGATTTACTACTCCCGACCTTAGGTCTCACCATAAGGGTCACTGCAATAATAGCTCATGTTTCCTATGTAAATTGGCAAATAATTTCCGATATGCCAATGGTAGGCTAAGTCATTGAAATGCATACAAACTAATGCATACTCGCTGATTTTACTCTTTGTTCGATAAATTTGACAGATTTCCAATCCCAAAGAAAATTTAAAAACGGGCAAAAAGTTACTCTTGACGTTTTGTATAAATGTGTTGTTCTCATTTAAATGGCCGCCATTTTGAAACGAATAGTTTGAACAAGTTGGTTATTCTCTTCGCACTACAGTAAAGATCGCGAAAGAATACCGGCTTGTGTACACCGAGACCTTGAACGCTCCAATCACCTTAGTGCGACGTTGTCACGTTCTTCCCACGCTTCTATAGCCCGCCTCAACTTAAGTTGAGGCAAGAGGGTGGGTAATTAGGGTCGGCCTCAACCGTCATAAAACCGACCCATATTAATGCCGCCTGAGTGAACCTGTAGGACACTCTAGTATAAAATTGCAATTCAGTATGTCTTAAGTCAAAATGGAAAAACGATATCATATTTCGTTTCATGATATTTTCCAGATAATTTTGATACCAAATTTGATTACATTTGGCCAACTTTGAGCTGTACTAGCATTATAAACTTTCTTAGTTGAAGTAACATTACTAATATGGTTTGTAAAGTTTGTTACCAAAGTTTGTTTTTTTGTTTGTATGTAGGGGGTAATCTCTGGCATTACTGAACCGATTGAAAAAATAGTTTTACTAATAATAAGCTACACTATCCCTGAGTAACATAGGCTATAATTCATTTCGATAAAACCTTTTTTATTTCAATATTTGTAAATTTAGTCGAGAAAATTCTTAGGTTAGGCCTAGAATAATAAACCAACACAAAATGTATTTACATTTATTACCATAGCAACTAATTGAATAAAAAACAGATAATATATCTGTTTTCTCTAATTAACAGCTGATTTCAAAATTTGAAGCAATTATTTTTGTATTTCTAGCTTTTAGGTTAGGGTTTTAAATTGTAGACCTGAGCCTAGCTGGTTCTTTTAACAATTATTATAACAGCTGTTATCAAATATAAGAAATAATTTAATTTGAATATTTATCATTATTTACCATCTTAGTTTTGAGGTTATTTTTAATCCAACACCTTTATCTTATCTTCTAAAGCGAGAGATAATTGTTTGTCTGCTAAATGGATCTGGAATCTCCGTCTAAGGATTTTTCATTTTTTGATTTTATATGGGGCTTTTGGCCACGAGAAATCGATTGGAAATGGTCACCAGTCTGGGAAAATTCGTTTTCTACGTCTTTTTATTAAATTAAAAAGTGAAATTTGTCCATTTTAAACAATACAAAGCACAGCTGATGCAAATGTTTTCAATGTCATTACAATAATCATCTGCTTTCTTTTAAACTGTATATTTTATTAGAGGTAAGCCTAAATGTTGTATCTATTTATAGTTACCATGGCAACGAACACTTCTGCTAAATAAACATACCCTTTATTTAGTTGTTTAATGTTATAGGCCTAACCTAAACGATGTTCACGGAAATTTGCAATAATAGTTATTGAAATCATAGCCCTGCTTATAATCGAGCTTTAGCTCGGTCTCCTGGTACTTATAAATAAAACATAACATATGTTTGTAGAAGGTTCCATTGGGATTAGAAGACTAAATTTACAAATATTGAAATGTTTTTATCGAAATTAATTATAGCCTATGTTACTCAGGGATAGTGTAGCTTTTTATTAGTAAAACTATTTTTTCAATCGGTTAAGTAATTCCAGAGATTACCCAATACATACAAACAAACAAAAAAC
>JAGFPH010003033.1:124344-143022 GCA_018207615.1 Philaenus spumarius
GCTTATTTCTGTAGCTATTAACATTCAGCGTCAGTATTTTATGCAAAACTGAAAACAAAACTGCAAGAATAAGACTCTTGCTCACCACTAACATTAAGGAGGTCATTAAATTTTACGACGCACGAGCTAGTCTGCATCTATTATAGTTTGATTTAAACTGCTTTAGGACCTGCCGAGTGCGTTCGTGTGAGGGAGGCATCGACGCATTGTTGACATGTTGATAGTTACCCATCAAGCAATTGGTTAAAAAAATACAAAAAAACAGATCACAGTTCACCTGTTTTCAATGCCAAGCAATTTAACAGAAATATGGCAACACGGAGTGCATCGGTTGCTATGACAACTGCTTTACGATCGGCCGAGTGCGTTCGTGTGAAGAGGCATCGACGCATTGTTGTTATGTTGATAATTACCCATCAAGGAATTGGTTAAAAAAATTACAAAAACAGATCGCAGTTCACCTGTTTGCATCTACAAGCAATTTAACAGAAATCTGGCAACACGGGGTCCATCGGTTGATATGACAACGCCCATTCCTGATTGGCCTAGCGCCCGGCGAGCCCTCTCTCCCCAATACGGCCGCTTGGTTCTCAATCCTAAAGTAGTTTAAATCGAAATATAAGAGGGCTTTGACGTCTCTCGTAGTCCCGAATGAAACATGCATAATATTATTAGCCTACTTGCAACACCTAAACAAAACATATATACGCACATGTCACATACATAAAAAAACGTAAAAAATTGTTAGTGAAACATTACTTTTTTTGGGGACTCATAGTTACTCTTTTTATTTGTTACCCATAGTTTATTATAAATTACTTTGAAGTTTATGGTGCGATTTTGTTTATTTGTTAATTTTTAAAATGTTAAATAGTTATCTTTATTATTAATTATGTTTAGTCGTAGTTGGTGATGATTGCTTATTTATTTGTTTAGTTTATCCATACTTTATTTTCGTTAAATTGTTTTAATTGACATTGTAATTTATTTTGACAAACTTACGAAATATGTGGTTAGGTTACTGACAGACTACTTAGTAACCTTGCGTTGTTTCAGACGATTTGCAAATGATCTGTTTACTGCTTCTTGTTCCGCTTCAAGCACAGAATAGGCACTAACTTTCCGTTAGAATAGCCGCTAACTAACTATTGTTACTTCAAATTGGAACTGAAGGTTTTGGTTATTCTGGTTTGGATTTGAATAATCTTCTAAGACAGCCGTTCAGTTAGACTGGGGAAATTAAGCTGAGGAAAGCAGAGGCACTGCAAGCAAACAAAATTCCCTTCATGGACCCGACACTTTCAATGGAAATCTACTTGAAACTAACAGGAAGACATTTATCAGTAAAGCCCACTGGATTCACCTTACCCCATTCTCTACCAACGGCATTCACCTGCAGGTGCCATTGTTTTACAAACGGAAGTCACGTCCAGTCCTTGGTATCTGATCAAACTACCCTACCTTTATAGCTTATTTATATAGCAGTGACTAAATGTAGCGGAAACCCAACAGACATGACCGGTATTGTATTCATCTCGTGATGTAGCTGAACAAAGGCCTTGGTCACAGATCAACTGTTACCGTTTGTACAAGGTTATGACGGAAGCATCTGTGTTTGCCTATACAGTGTCGTTTCTGTTTTGTGATAACACGAGTTTAGATTGCAAGTAGTTTGTTCAATCAGTGATAAAGCTTATTTTTTTTAAGAAACGTCATACTCGGCCATTGGCGTGAAAAATATAATTAACAATTCCAAAGTTTTCCAGGAAATTATTAATTTGTAAAGCGGTATTATGTTGAAACAAGAATAGTAATTTTAAGCTTCAAACTCAAGCTTGTGTTGACTCTGTGTGACACTGAGTCTCCCCTTACCTTCTACAATTCCACTTAATCCTAGAACTGGTATTTACATTTTTCTAGAATGTTAGAGTAATTTTAGCCACTTTTCAACATACTGTATTTTTATGTAAATTATAAACAATTGAGAAAAAGCGGAAAATGTATTATGTAATATATATATAAAAGGTTTTGTAATAACATGTCTGAATCAAGTAAAAAATATAGAAAACAAATTTTAAGTTTTTTGTTCAAAAATGATTTTATCTTTTGTTTGCGTGAAGTATTTGGCCGATTAATGAGTCCACAAAGATCACCAAAGTTCATATAAAAAAATTAAGATAGTTTTTTTTTAATTTCATGATGAATCCAAATATATATTCATATTACGTAACAATGACTAAAAATTGGCGTAACCTTTTGAACGAACCACTAACGTAATTGAAAAAAGTTTGAAACAAAAAAATTTAATTTAACTCTTTATCTAAAAGTTTCTCGCTGACGAAATTCACGTGCCCTAAAAATTATAAACTTCCTCACAGGTCAACTTTTTAATGACATTCAGTTCAATTTAAAGGACATTAAAAAAAGTCAATCTATTAATTTAATATGATATCTTTGTAAATTTAAAAAATTGTATTATCATCATCTTTCAACATTACTCTACATTCCTCTAAAATTTCAAATTTTTGGAGGTGCCTAAAAGTTTTAAAATGCGGTGTATTTATTTAGCGTTCAGACTAACTTTCTAGTCGCTCGCCGCTGGTGTTTCGTTTATCGCCCCAATAAAGGTTTTTTGTCGCAACAAATTAGGGGAAAGCTGAATTTTTTATATGTGATAGACCCTTATGAGACATGTATTTTCTCAAAAGTCCCCGCCTCTCCCCCTTGTGCTTCACCCTCCACCCCCCCTTGAAATTTACAAATGCAGACCTTCACAAGATTGCTTACAAGTTCGTTAATACTCATCGTAGCGAATTAATTGTTTGTACATTTGTTCCTTGATCCATATTAAACATATTTTGTTCTTATACATTTTTCGAGAAAGTTAATATTAAAGGACCTATTAAACAACAAACACCAAAAAAATGATTTCTCAAGGCATATAAATTTACTTTATTAACTATATTTTTTAAATTATTTAAAATAAACAAAAATGTTTCAAATAAAACTTGTAGTATGTATCTTTAGCTTTAATATGATGTAGATAATTACTTGTTTAAATCTATCCCTTGCTCTTGGGACGTCGTCAAAGAGAGCGCTTGCACGCCGCTCCAGTGGTCAGACGCAGGTTTTTTAACCGCTTCGCATGGATATATTATGTACAATGGATGTTGCAATATAATTTTAGTAAATGTGTGAGCATATATACTGTTTGTATATAATGTATTGTAAGTTTAGGTTTAGATTGTAAGTATATTAGGTAAGTTTTTTTATTACATTTATATATATAATTTATTGGTTATCCCTTTAATTCAAATAATTTCAATAACAAATGTATTGGAAGTTTAATACTTGTATTTTAGCTATTTATAGTTTCGTTTTTACTTAGTATGCTTTTTCAAAAACAAAACACCTTGAATAAGTCAACACGCAAATTTTATTTCGAATACCAGTTTTGGTTCGGGGGGCTAACCCTACTCTATTGAATAAAATAAATAGGGCTTTCCGTTATCCACCACCTATGGATCCACCGGTTTCGGATTGACTTATACCGGCAGCTGTCACATTTCCATGTGCAAAATAAAAGGATTAAAAAATATATATTACATGACAGCATCATGGACCTCCCACCCACCCCGAATATATGTACAAGTCTTAAGTAGGCTCAAGTACAAATAAGTAGGCTATTTATGTTATACTATAACGAGATTCTAAATAATAACATTATTCGTAATAGTTATTTTCATCTTTATATTGATTTTTGAATTATATTAATATTTACAACTTGCAAATCACTGTAATAACAAATCAAGGGATAATTTCTACTGCATGGCGATTTAAATCTAAAAACTATCTTCTGTTTCTTCACCTATTTTAGGGGAATTATAACACGATAAGCAATTACAGTTTTCACACATAGCGGAACAATTTAACCTTGATTTCAAGCATCTACAGTAGTTTCCACACGGCGTCTTACAACTGCAATAGGTACAGAAGCTCATCTGGAGCAAAAGTCTTTGAGCTAGGAATAGGCATTAGAGCCTTCTTTATTCCGTCGTTACATTTTAAATTTTCGTTCGTCCATCCCCAGTTCGTAAGCCAATCCAGTGGAAGGTTGTTGCCAATCTAAACTTGAAATTGTAAATAAACTCTCAATAAGAGATGTTGGTGAGCTGCTTCTGAAGTTTGAGGTAATTTCACTACGTCAAAGTTGGATTTAGGCGTTGATTTATTGGTAATAGAAGTGAACTTGAAATAACGGCCTTCATTCATATTTGAATATTTGCTGGTCCCTTACTAATCTAGAATGAACTTTTCTCCCTTCTCCAATAATTCATCGCGAGAAGTATTTGCATTAAAAAAACTGTGCTTGAATTCTGGCTTAGATATTTGTATTGATAATATCGACAGATTTTGTTTTCCCCAAACCAAAGAAAGAAGAAGTTCTGTCACATCCAGTAACTGTATAAGCAAATAAAAGATGTTGCCAGATACTGCTGTGTTAATCAATAAGTTGATTTACGTTGTAGTATACAACTGTAGATGTTTTACCATAAACTACCTTTTGAAAGATTATTGGTTTATCCTGTGGTGCAAGGGTCACAAGTAACACTGACAGATCTGTATCTGACCCCACTACAATTGCTTTCGACAATCTGATTAGCTGTTCAATAATTTGTTTTTTGTTGCTCTTGTTTGAAAGAAATTCCTCTTGTTTTGTAATGCACTTAGTGTTTCTATCAAAGTCTATGCCACTTGTTGAGGTTTTGTTTCTTACCTGTTCCTCTCCCTTTATTGTGGGTTCTTTAGGATATACATCAAATACCACAGTTTTTGTTCATATCTGTTAATAACATGTGCGCAATAATTCTGGATTATGTTTTCACAAGTTCCTTCCTTTATCCAAGAAACACAATGTAAAAGGAAACCTCCATCAATGTCTATGCTGACATCATCCCCCTGAGGTAATTGATTGGTGATACGCTCAGTAAATACTTTTAGGAAATACGATTTTGATCCTTTGCGTAGTGAGACTTCATCAAACAAAGAACAGTTGGCTGTGAAGCTAACTCGTATCCAAAATAAAACTTCAACTTATTGGGGCTGCCACAGAAACATAAGATCCGGTTGAAAAGTTGTTAAGGGTTTACCGCAACTTCGTTAGTTCGAATAGCTACGGACTTGTGACTTGCTTGGGTCATGGCCATATCTTTCCTTTTTAGCTTCAATCCTCCAAATTTCTTTCCTTTCATTTTTTCCATATTCCTTTTCAAAATTTCATATGCATTGTCACAATTGACTTTTTCGTCTGAAATGACACCTGAGAATAAAGACACTAACTCTCCTGATAGCTTAGTAAACGAGTAGTGTTGAGTTAGTAATGAAATAAACTTTTGTATGTCGGAATTGTCTCTCAGCTTCCGAGACTGTCGAAGTTCTACGTGCTATCTATGAATGACTTTGCATAAGGAAGTTGCCCTACAGCGTGAAAATACGGTAATCAACATGCAGTAGAAATTATCACTTAATTTGTTATTACACTGATTTGCAAGTTGTAAATATTAATATAAATCCAAAATCCATATAAAGATGAAAATAAATATTGCGAATAATGTTATTATTTAGAATCTCGCTATAGTGTAACATAAATAGCCTACTTATTTGTACTTGAGCCTACTTAAAACTTGTACATATATTCGGGGTGGGTGGGAGGTCCATGATGCTGTTATGTAATATATATTTTTTAATCCTTTTATTTTGCACATGGAAATGTGACAGCTGCCGGTTTATGCAATGGTTTATGTCAATCCGGAACCGGTGGTTCCATAGGTGGTGGATAACGGAAAGCCCTATTTATTTTATTCAATAGAGTAGGGTTAGCCCCCCGAACCAAAACTGGTATTCGAAATAAAATTTGCGTGTTAACTTATTCAAGGTGTTTTGTTTTTGTTTGAAAAAGCATACTAAGTAAAAACGAAACTATAAATAGCTAAAATACAAGTATTAAACTTCCAATACATTTGTTTTTGAAATTATTTGAATTAAAGGGATAACCAATAAATTATATATATAAATGTAATAAAAAAACTTACCTAATATACTTACAATCTAAACCTAAATTTACAATACATTATATACAAACAGTATTTATGCTCACACATTTACTAAAATTATATTGCAACATCCATTGTATATAATATATCCATGCGAAGCGGTTAAAAAACCTGCGTCTGACCACTGGAACGGCGTGCAAGTGCTCTCTTTGACGACGTCCCAAGAGCAAGGGATAAATTTAAACAAGTAATTATCCACATCATATTAAAGCTAAAGATACATACTGCAAGTTTTATTTGAAACATTTTTGTGTATTTTAAATAATTAAAAAAATATAGTTAATAAAGTAAATTTATATGCCTTGAGAAATCATTTTTTTGGTGTTTGTTGTTTAATAGGTCCTTTAATATTAACTTTATCGAAAAATGTATAAGAACAAAATATGTTTAATATGGATCAAGGAACAAATGTACAAAAAATTAATTCGCTACGATGAGTATTAACGAACTTGTAAGCAATCTTGTGAAGCTCTGCATTTGTAAACTTCAAGGGGGGTGGAGGGGGAAGCACAAGGGTGAGAGGCGGGTACTTTTTGAGAAAATACATGTTTCATAAGGGTCTATCACATATACAAAATTCAGCTTTCCCCTAATTTGTTGCGACAAATGGTGATTGTCGGCCTTTATTGACTGGGCTACAACTGTAATGGCCGCCAGTGGCTTCACTGCCCAATATGCAGCTTATATGGCAATAGTCCCTCTACCTATGTCTATTGTATGCTCACTGGCTTAGACGGCCTAGTTGTGATTGGTGTTGCAGGCCAAGTAACAGGCTTTGTAATATCATAATTTATTTCTACATCACTGTCATATTTATAAAGATTAGATAAATCTCAAGAGGGTAAAATATCGTCAATATTTAATTTTTAAGAGAATTATCCGAATATAACAAACACGAGGTTAGTTCACAACACAAAACAGCACAAATAAGAAATTACGTCACAGTCATTGCCATCTAAATTAATATTGCTTTTACCCCAGTTTTAGCATGAGTTAAAACAACTGACAGAATCTGATAGTTTGAAATTTTATCTTTAAACGAATCTAAATTTGCGTGGATAGACCAGTATTAATTAACTATTATTCTACGCAATGATGCGATCGATATTAATCGATATATTGTTGAAATAAATCGACATAAAGTTGCTAATATCTCGAAAATGAAGAGTTTTTAGAAAAGATTTCAAGAGACAAAAAATGTTTATTTCAAAGTGTTTGACCTAAAAAAATTGCTTCCAAATAGATTTCGTAAATTTTACGTCGACTCCTACATCTTAGAAAATTTAAAATTTACGAAATCGATTTGAAAGCAATTTTTTTGGTCAAGCACTTTGAAATAATCATCTTTTGTCTCCTGAAATTTGTTCTAAAAACTCTTCCTTTTCGAGATATTAGCAACTTTAAGTCGATTTATTTCAATACGTTTAGGGTCGCCATTTTGTTTTGGGTGGTCCGATTTTTATTTTCTTTACGTCATTTTCCTAGTCTTAAATATACCTTTAAAATGAGGTATCACATGACAATACTCCCCATTTAAAAATTTTGAGTTGCCCCCAAAATCCCCCATTTTTAGGGGTTATTCAAAATTTCTGATTTCTTCAAAAGATACCTTGGGCTAAGTTAGTATCGTTCCCCAAGGATATTTGTTTGTTTTAACAAACACAAAAGTTAAAGGGGTGGGGGGGAGTGGGATTTTTAAGACACCTGGTATGTACGGCCGATATGGTCCAAATTTGCTAAACACGTTGTTCTAAGTCGCTGAAACGAGTTCATTAGCCAAAAAATCCAATAACCTAAACCACGTTTTTTGAACGGAAGTAAAATTTTTCGAGATTCTTTCTACTAGAATGAAATTTGTTTGGCGTTTTATCTGAAAAAATATATTTAGGAGATTATTCTGCACGACCGTAAAAATACTACAAAAAACAGTCACAATACTGGTCGCGTGGACTGCAATAGAAAACGCGAAAAATACATTTTCCAATTCGGTGCCGTCACTCAACTGAGAGTGTTATGGGATTGGACGCAAAGTTAGATTTGCACCGAAGGTTGTTTCCAAATTTCAGATAAAAAAAACTCTACCCCTATGGATTACAATAATAGACCGCACGACCACTCCAGTGTTAAAAAGATCACCAGTGTTGACTTTCAACACGCATTATTTCAACAGAGCTATAGAAAATTATTTCAACATCATACAGTATATGAGTGTAAGAACTAGACCGATCGATTTTGTCTGCACGGCACAGGTGAGACTAATAATATAAAATTAATATTTACCGTGATCACGTGATTTTATCACCAAATTACACAGATTAAACAAGATTTGTTTCACGTTTCAGATAACATTAATTTTAATTATATTCCGTGTTCAATATAGATCGATTCTACTCTGTCATGAGTAATTAATGTCAAAGCTTACAGACTCGACCGTTTTCCACAACATTTTTAAAACATTGATACCTAGTAATAAGTAGGCTATACAGGGTGATTGATATAAGTGGGCCAGCTGTTTCTCTTGAAATATAATATAAAAGCTATTAAAATAAACGGTACCAGAAACTGGCACATACTTTCTCACAAACATAATATTTAAATTATTATCACGCACATGTGAGCTTGACACTGAACACTATGAGACGCACAGTGCATTGCACGCCAACCCCCGTATTGGGAGTATTTTCAATACACAGTGCATTGCGTGCTTCGCACGACAACCCCCGTATATAACCGCAACTGTTACTTCATAATTGTACTAAATTAGGAGAGGGCATAGTACATTAGAGTAGGAGAGTAGCTAATAAATATTATTAATACCTAAAGAGAAAACTATTCGATCGATTTCGAACAAATTTGCACCAAACATGTCAATTAGGCCAGGATGGATTCACGAAAAAAGGTTTTGAAAAATGTTGAAAAACAATTTACGTTTTGTCTAAAAAACCCCCAAAAATCTGTTATTATTATTATTAGCTAAATGAGAATTTTTTGAAAGATACGGTCTTTTGCATATGGTAGGGTACATTAAGCGCTACAAATAAGCCAAATTTGATCAAAATCGTTAGTTTTTTTTTTATAAAAACAGATTTTTTGGGCGTTTTTTGGCCAAAAAGGGGATTGTTTTCAAAAATGTTCAAAACTTTTTTTCGGGCATCTATACAGGCCTAATTGACATGTTTGGGGCAAATTTGTTCGAAATCGATCTAATAGTTTTCTCTCTAGCTTTGTATACCTTTTTTCGTGCATCTATACAGGCCTAATTATTGACATGTTTGGTGCAAATTTGTTCGAAATCGATCGAATAGTTTTTTTTTCTAGCTTTGTATGCAAACAGACTCTTTTTTGGACTCAGGGGGTCCGAAAACGGATATATCCACAAAAATCTCGACATCGTTTTTTTTTTGCGGTCTCTATACTTTCTCTATACTATAGTATATATAGTGAGAAACTAAAAAAGTTAAATAGTAACTCCCCTGGACTTTTAGTTCTGTTTAATTTGGTTACTTTGAAATTTTTATCTTATCCGCTATTTGTCCAATATGGCGGCCAACTTTCAAATTTCACAAAATTCCTGTCATTCACACAAAAACTTTAGCTCTACTACGAATGCGTCAGGATCTACATCGTCGCTACGTCCACCATCCAACCCTTTTCCAAGTGCTTCTGCCCTAATTTCCGTTTAAATATCAGATTATACAATAATGTATTTGCATTTACTACACCGCTTGTCGGGGGTTGATTACTTTTACCATAGACTAAACATTCTGATTAAAATCTTAACTTTGTAGATTTCAGATTAAAATGGTACCTTAATGAACGTAGGCTATTTGTTGTTGAAATGGGGTCTTAAAATGTCTTTAATGTTGAAATTGTCCAAGCATAACTACTCATAATTCACAATATTTTACTTCGTGCTGTACACGCAATATCAACATCCTAAAGACTGGGAAAAAATTACGAGTCGGGTAAACCACAACGGTAATTTCTCGTAAACCTTACAAGTGAGAAATCGCCACAACTTTGTGCGTAAGTAACCGACAATCTAACCACTTCGCCAGAAAACGTTAACCCAAGATCTTTGCAACTGAATTCGGAGCACGTCACGAAGAACGGACTGGGTACACGACATAACAGGAGCTGGTATATTTGGTCGGTCACCTGTAGCGATGTTTCTATTTAGAAGAAGGTGAAAATCTGCAATCACTATCAGTTCTTCGTAGACAGCCAAATCAATATCGGGAGCAAGTAACTTCTCTTCATCATCAAGACTAGTTTTTCAACAGAAACATCAAAGTCAACACCTTGAGACTTCAAGACTTAACAACCGGTAGTCGCCTGGATGCAGGCGAATAACTTGGACCGGATTTTAAGCTTCCCTTATTTTTTCAACGTAGAAGGATCAATACGCCTGTTCAAGATGAAGAGTTTGATGTCTTGAAACAACTAGCCACCCTCAGAGACTTCTACAGAGAACTCCTGCCCGATATCAGGAATCCAACCGCGTTGTGAATTAAGACTTCGGGTGGAAGTAAGCAGAGTACCCCGAAGCAAGCAAGAGGCATTAGAGACTTAGCAAGAAATATTTTATTCTTAGCACAATTCCATTCGTAGAAAATTTCTAGCTCCTACGTCGAGTACAGATGTCTTATCCAGGGACTAATATATTACACCTGATCTTACCCTTAACTGCTATGGTCGGGTCTTTTCTGACCCGGAGCAATTTGTTTTTGTTGTAGTGGTACAGTGGTCGCTCGGAGCAATCTTGGCGTCTATGTAGTCCTAGGGGAGGGGGTTGTTAACCAGTTGTCCTTGAGACAGTGCGAGTGGCGTTTGTTGTTTACGAGCTACTCGCGTCTTGGGTCAGTTTTGACCCGACAATATCGTTTACCTTTTTTTGCGACTGAACTATAACCTAATTTGTGATACTTCTGATGTGTTTTTAACATGGGTATCATAAAAATTGTATTAAAAAATGTTTTTTTCTTAAACATATCCTTTTTTGATAGGGGTTTAAGAAATCATTTTTTTCATAAACACAATTACATATATTTTGATTTTAAAATATTTTAGAATTCTTCAATAGTTTTAGTTTGATGCCTAATGTTTTTCCAACACGAAAAATAACTGTAAATTATTTTATTTTAATTAAATCGGGTCAAAAAAGACCCGAGAGCAATGAGTACGTGGCAACAAACCAGGATAGCAGTTAAGGGATAACACCATATAACATCGGCCATTCAAGCTTCATCACAATTTCACCCCCACATACAAACATTCACCATACAATTCTTTCAGTTTCATGACCGATTCGCTTTTATAAAATTTCGTTCACTCACACAACTTTGCCACACACTCTGAGCTAGGCTCACTAAAACAGGAATACTTCAGACTCTGTAACGGCAAAGTAATCATGTACTCTAACTAGCTGACCCGGCAATGCTTCGCTATTGCATAATTATTTTGGTGAAATAAATGCGACAAATGATAGTAATTTTGTGTGTCATAAGGATATGAATCGTAGGTTCTAAACCATGTCATTTATACCACTTCATAGCTGTACACCATTTACATGTCGTCATAAGACCTAGTTCAACTGTTTTGTCTTTGTGATAATCGGTGTTGCAGTTGTAGTGAAACCCTGACATTGATTTTTCAGACCGTGGAAGCAAATTCATGTGACATATTTTTGAACGGCAGCCATTTTGACCTTGGGATTTTGTTGACTGTGCTTTGTGGAAGCCTCGCGATGCTCGGCAGGATTTTTTTTATTGTATTTTTTGACAGCCTCGCGATTTATGGCGGGATTTTTTTATTGTATCTTTTGACAGACTCTCTATGTGCTTTAGCACGATTAGTATTAGAAAAACGTTTTCGCCGTTTTTTCCCACGTTTCTGGGTGGTTTTAGCAATGGAACAATGATGTGACTCAACAGTATCAGATGACATACACGGTTCTGTCGACGGAGACTGAGAGTTTTTGAGATCGTTGTCTGAAAGCTGCCCAATTTCCAGAATATTATCCTCCGCAATATAAGAGGGAACGGGAGTATCGAGAATAGAAGGGTTTAGAGGAATGAGAACATCAAAATGATAAGCCCAACTGATGCACCGGTGCCTTGTGTTCAGTGAGTAGGAAAATGAAAGTCAGGCCGTGGCGGGAGGAGCAAGGTTTAGTTTTTTGTGAAAGGTTCCATGTTTCAAGGCTATATACATTTTAAGAAATCGTGATCAGTCCTTAGGCAACAAAATAAAAAATCCAATTTACCAATATTTTAAACCTTTCAAAAAAAATTCGTAAGACTTATAACCGTACAATATTTTGTTTAATTGGAGTATCTATCTCTCATAAATAGTATTGTTTGAGATTTCACCATGTTTAGACAAATCGTTCATTAGGTACATATAGATCAGGGCAGCAAAATATATAGATAGATGCCCCGATCCGGCTTTGCATGGATCGATAGAGAAATCAAAGTTAAATGTGTACTAACTAAAAAAATTTATCAATAAATTAATATATTCTACTATGTATTTTTATGGGGATTTTTAGTAACTTTGACCCCCAAACTCCCTAAAATTTCGAATTTTTTTAAAACCTTTCTTAGCGAGCACCTGTGGCCCTAGAGGAAACTACAAACCAAATTTAATTCCAATCCGTTTTATAGTTTTGGAGAGATCGTGATTTAGTCAATTTAACACCCCCAAACCTCCTTTAAAATTTCGAATTTTTTAAAACCCTTTCTTAGTTAGCACTTATGGCCCTAGAAGAAGCTACATACCAAATTTCGTTCCAATCCGTTTGGTAGTTTTGAAGAAACTGTGATTTATTAACTTTGACCCCCACCCAAACTCTCGCTAAGATTTCGATTTTTTTAAAACCCTTTCTATGGCCCTAGAGGAAGCTACATACCAAATTTCTTTCCAATCTGTTAAGTAGTTTTTGAGATTTCGTGATGAGTCAGTGAGTGAGTGAGTGGTATTTGGTTTTTTTTTTTATATATAGATAACATATAAATTACAATTTTAAAAACTAACGAACGGCTAAACAGATTTTCTTGAATCATAGCTAAAACACTCTCGATCAAGTCACCTTTCACACAAAAAAAACTAAATCAAAATCGGTTTATCCATTTGAGAGCTACGATATTACAGGCAGATACACACGCTAAACTTATAACACCAATCTGTTTGCGGCGGGGGTTTAACAATGGACCTTAACGGGTTAATATGTTGACACTATCCTAAAATATAAACTTCTTTACAATATTCAGTTTGAAATTCATCGTCTTAAACTCTGTTTTCCTGTGCGTAAGGATTTTTTTAAAGACAAGAGAAGTTAAATTATACAGTTTAATAATATAGCATGTTCTACAGAATTTCCTATTAAACAATGCCATTACGTATCAGTTATCACTACTGACTTAAATTATACACGTGATATTTCAAGTGACGTCATTTACTAGTAAAACATATCATGTGATGCGGTTTGGTTTATACTTGTTTGTTGTACTCTAACTCCGACTTTGAGGCAATTTCTCCTTCTGGGAAGTGTTTACGAGAGACTTGATTATAGTTCCCATTGACACAAACTGTTCACCTGTGGCTTGATTCACCACTACGGATAAGATATAGTCCCTCTATAATTTTATTTATGCCACTCCAGTGCTGCAAATTGATCAATATACTTGGTTCTGTTATTCCGTATGAAGTTTTCAAAAAGGTACTATAATGAAATCAATCCAGTGTTTGTCTGTCATAATTTAGTCATGTCAGTTTTGAGTGTGTGCAATATCACTCGTGTAAAAGCATCAAATCAAGTGAGCGGAGCCAACCTTGAGAAGGCTGGTCTATGGTATTACATTGGTAAAGCGCTCGAGCACGTCTAGAATATCACTGGTTTACACTTTCATTTTTACTAATACTGGTCTTATTAGCGAATTTCCATAGGAAAAATGAGCTATTGCAGTGGCCCTTATGGTAAGACCCAAGGACGGGAGTAGCAAATGAGCACCGATCATGGTCCCCAGAACACGTTTTGGGGTGTCATTAAAAATCATATATAGGCCTATATATCTATATGTGTGTTCGCAATCAAGCGGCCACATTTTAAGTCCGATTTAGTTCAAATTTGGTACACATGTTGGTTGTTTACGTCGCTCGGACGATTACCTTAGCCAAAAAAAAGCACGTTTATTGACCGGAAGTAACTATTTTTTGAGATTTTTCCTACGGGAAGGAAATTTTTTTGGAGTTTCTTCTACAAATATACATGTAGGATGTTATTCTGCACATTTTGTTTTTTACGCGACCTTATAGCTCGCTTGGTTCACCCAAAATCGATCACAACGTAAAATACCATAGAAGTACCTGGTTCAAAGCCATGTGATGGATTCTACCGTTGGGTTGGCGTGCGAAGCACGCAATGCTTTGTGTATTGAAGATACTCCTAATATGCGGAATGGCGAGCGAATCATTTTGCAGCTATTCAGCGCCGTCGTGAATAGACCTATTTACCAAATTGTTGGTTGAAACCCTAAAACATAGGACTATAAACTTAATTTTGGATATTTGCTCAACTCCAAAATTATTTTGAATTATTTTTAGTTTCCGCCAAGCGCGTACGACATTTAAATTTGAAGAAAACTACAATGCATAGATAGTGTAACAAAATTCGCCCCGATGTTTTACTGCTGTCAAGAGAGTGACTCAACTGAAAATCGTGTTTTTCTTCTAGTTAATAGGTAAATATCTTTAATTAAAAAAATTTGTCACCTAAGAATTATAATTTAGATCTTCATGAACGATTTCCTGCAAATTACAAAAAGTTATCTTCAAAATTAGATGAAATATAAGTTAAATTGAAGAGGGCTGTATGGGACGGTTTCGTCCTGGTATTGAACACCCAAAATCTTTCGTCATCTGCACTAGATAAGTGTCATAGGGAAATCAACCCAGATTCAGAAACGAAGAATCATTTTTAAAATAAAAGAACCCATGCGTCGAAAGTGAAACAGAATTCACAACCTAGTTTAGAGTCTTTGTAGTTCAGGCAATTACAGGTGTGCGATGAAACTAATCTGGAAAAGGATGATATTTTCACAGGTGATAGACTTATTTATTCCCTTTGTGCTTTCCTCCCAACCTTCCAAAGTTTAAAAATGCAGAGTTTCCACCAACCACTCGCAAATCCGTTAGTAGTGTCATAGGGAATTAAATATTTTTTTAAAACAAAGTTAGGGAAATGGTTATATGGGTCAAAATACAGAGAAAATCAGGAATAATATCCGCCATTTTGTTTCTTTTACAAAATAATTCATAGAGAACGGTTTAACCGATTGTGTTCAAACTTGGCATGAAGTTTAACTTAGCAATGATCTATTTTAAGAAAAATAAGCGATTATATCCAATCATGCGTTTCAAAATGACGGCTGTTTGAAAATTTCTCCTGATTCTATAGTTTATAAGGTTTAAAAAAAAACATACGCCACAAAAGTTCTTTATATCAGTGTGAAAAATGTATTCAAAGCAATGCGTGCACCTACGTTTGGTGGAGTTGAACTTCTTTATGTTTGCTATTTGGACTAAAAAAGTTTTTTTTTTAAAGCAATTAATTGCAAAGAAGGACAACAATGTTTATTATTAGGCTATCAATGCCTCCAATATGTAAGTAAAACATATCTTGACTACAAATACTGGTTGTGCAAGTTATTCCCCTCTATGGCTGCTAAAATAACTAATTAAATTTTTAAATGCGATTTCCCGCAACTTTTCAATATTTATATTTTTACACAAAAGTTCTTATAACTTTTTAACTGCTAAAGCTACAGTGATGAAATTTTTACCACATCTTACCACCAAAAAGTAGCTTATAATGCAACTTTTTGGGTATTTTTATTCTTCTAGGACAAAAACATGAGTATTTTTTTTTAAATGTGTAAACCACAAATTAGTTTTATATATATATATATATATATTTTTTTTTTGTAAGGTCATACCTATTAAACTTTTAGTGGTAAGAATATGACTGTACCCAAAAAGTTAGTGCTTTTTATATACTTTAAAACATGATATCAAACGGCCAAGTTGGTTCAGTAGTAAAAAGTTATAGGAGATTTAAAAAGACATATTTTTGCCTAAAAAAACAAACAAACAAAAAACTCAAAAAGGTATGTTAAATTTATTGTTTGCCAATTCCTATAAGTGTAAACAATTTTTTAGGTTCTAATGAATGTAAAAAAAATTGTTCATAATTAAAAGAGGCCTATTATAGAAAACCTCTCTTTTCAGTAGAGAATCCCCTTAAGTATAAATATAAAATAGTGAAAGAGTAAATAATGTAAAAGAGCGTTTTATTTACAAACTTAAATGCGTAGAACGTGCAAAATTACTGAAATCCTGGATGAGAATTTTTCTGTGTATAATTTAAAAGAAGGTGTACTTAATTTCAGCTCTCTAGTTTCAAAGACAATTTAAGAATTTGTATTAATTGTTTTAGGGGTAGTTTCCTCAATTTCATTCCTTTAGACGCAGTCAATTTTGTTTATTACCCTTTCTTGTATCATTTAAGTACCGAATTGTCAAATAACAATACTTTAACGTTCATGGAAGCATACTTTTTTTTCATATAAGGTATGTTTTACCTCCAATTAACCCCATAGACGCCAGTAATCACAATAGAAGTATGTTTTCTCTCTCTCATATTTAAAAACTATGATTAGTTAAAACTAGGGGTCTTTGCCCTTTACTCGCACCGCTTGCCAACCCCCACCTCACCTCCGATCGCTTCGTGATCTCCGGGGGGCTCCGTTCAACTTAATTTTTTCTTTATTTTTCTACTTGAATTCGACTTCATGAATTTGTGCCCCTGGAAGTTATGCAATACGTCTTCGCTACGCAATACACGGCGCCTGGAAGTTATGCAATGGTCACCACTGACCAATACACGTATTTAATCTATTCTTATTAATTTATAATTATGAGAAGAAGAAGAAGTAGAAACACTTTTTTATATAATAGATTTATTTTTCTTCTTACTGACTCAACACGGTCTTCCTTCCCCTGGAAGGGTCTTCTTTTTTCCAAGCCCGTTCCCTTGGCAGTGGTTTCGCTAGATAGTAGCTATTCGTATTACTTTATAATTATGAGTAGAAGAAGTAGAAACACTTTTTTTATATAATAGAGAGATAAAGATATATTTGATTTTTTAGCTGGTATATTTCTTCCCTTCCACCTGCATGCTTGCAAGTTTTGATAAAATTCTAATTAAGAAATCGATATTCACAACACACAACTGTTGAAAGATTATTGATTCACCCTTTCCAACCCATTGAAGGCTTTTTTCAAGCAAAATTAATGATCAAGACTCGTTTTCAATCAACCTTGTAACTTAAAATGTAGTTGACAAAAGCTGCCAAGTACGATTCTAGGTTTTACGTAGTTCTTATAGATTGATAATGTCTGTCCGTCCGTGTGCCACAGCCTAGTTGCTTCTTCGTATTACCATAGATCATGAATAATAAATAGATCTTGCATCCATACGGCAGCAGTGTGGCGAAAATTAGGTTGTCGGGAAAATAGTGCATGATCGCGCCGCGAGGTAGCACTAGGGAAAAATCATTGGTAGCATTGGTGTTTGGTAGCACACAGCTTCCGTCGTTTCCTCAATAGATAGCGCCACTATAGTCGAATTTCCAGTGGAACGAAAAATTGCATTGGATCGGAGTTCTATTAGGTTATCCAAATACAATGGTATTACCTACCTTTGAAGTACAATTAGTTTACAATTAGGAGCTCTAAGTTTTCTCCACGGGTAAAGGCTTTATCTGAAGTGAGGGCTCCACTAATAGTTGTTCCTTAAAAGATACGCATAAAAAGAAAATCTTTCGCATATCGGCGACTTCCGCCTAAGGAGTAAAAATAGGATATGAATTTACATTAATGAGACTTCGCTAATCAATCAATATAATCTACTAATTTCCCACAAAGTTGAAGGAGAGCTGAAATTTGGCACTTATTAGTACTAGGCTTTAAATTGAAGAGCGAAAAACGCTTAATTGCGCTTAGAGGGTTAATCGGGGTCAAAACAATCCCTATGCAATACAAATTCAATCTTACATTGAATGTTTGTTTAAATTCTGTGCTTACAACAAATTTATAAAATAATAACTAAACCGTGGTAACCATGGTAATAACAAGAGAGGTGATCTGTGCATGAGCTGCTTTGCGCCCAAACATTGCGCCGGAGTCCAGGACAGTTTCTATTGTGTTGGGCACAAAGCCGCAAGACGCTGCGCCTCAACACTTTTGTTCCCAACATTGCTATGCGCCCAACTTTGCGCCGCGTCAAATTTATGAACTCTATTTAGATTTCAACTTTGCAACAAACATCTATATTGTTGCGCATAACTTTTGTTGAAATGGACACCTAGCTTATGGGGTGAAAATGAGAAAAAACTACACCTAAAACAATTAATACTAATTCTTATATTTTCTTTAATGTTAGAGAACTGAAATTTAGTACACTTATTTCTTAAATAATACACTAAAATATAAAATACGCCACACG